>MQUG01000827.1:0-33891 GCA_007213375.1 Steinernema feltiae | reverse complement strand
GCGGAGGTGCGCTTGTTTGGTAACTCTGCCACGGTCGCCCCCATGTCGTCGACTAAGTGTGCGAATCTTCTTGATGTGAGTATAATAAATCATAGGTCAATTTACTGAATTTCTGTAGCCGTCGGTCTCAGACGGTCGGCTGACCTCCCCGTTCCCTAATCTTCTCTCCTTTCTTCCCGCTACAACAGGGATGTTCTCGATTAGCTCGCTATTGTGTTAATTCATTTCCTCTATTAATTACAATTTTCACACTTCTACGTTGATGTATTTGATTTTATGATTCTGTCACCTCAAAGCATTGCACGGACGTTCGGTTAACTGCAGAAATTCCAGTAAATTGACCAGTTTGGGTCTGGGTCATTGGCTTCCGCTTTCCTTCCGTCGAGAAATCGCGCGCGTCTCCTTCAATTCAACGTGAGTCTAGTGGTTCAGTTCTGTCCTCTAATCAGCAGTTTAGATATTTCATTTTCATCCATCAGCAAGTTACCGTCTTTTTGCACATGAGAACGTAATGCCACGCGACCAGAGTGGCCTTCACGGGCCAGACAATCGCACGATTGCTGAATGACAAGGTACGTATACAGTACGGTATTCTCACTCACAGTTGTTTCAGGTTCACTTTTTGAACCATACTTTTCCTGACGCGTCAACGCACGGCTGTTTTTGACTCCAATTATTGGGCTGTTAATTATAGCTCTTGCGGAGGGCGAAACTGACCGATGATGGAGCACGAAAACAACTAGTGAACCGCTGAAGTTGCTCGTCGCCAAAGAAATATATGCACAGTTGTGTTCCGCAGGACCATTTACGCTAGCAATCATCCCAATCCACTTGGATAATCATTGGGCTCTTGGCATTTGGAACCGCCTCTGAACACAATTTTGGTCTACGATTCGAGGGGGGTATGTTTGCTGAATGCAAAGGTACGTAGGGGTACGGTCTTCTCACTCACAGTTATTTCAGGTTCACTTTTTGAACCAAACTCTCCCTGACGGTCAACGTCTTTTGCAAGTCCTTTGCCAATAAGACTGACTACAAGAAGGCAACCACAGAAAAAAAGGAACATCGAATGGAGCTCGGCGAGCGAAGCCAACCACTTTGAGGTCGAGTCCTCCTAATGATTTGATGATGAGGAAATGATTTGATTGCCAGCTTGTTTTGAGAAAAACTAATAAACTACATTAGAAAAGCACACAATTGGGTGTGTATTACTGAAATGCGGGAAATACAAGAACTAAGGATTAGTGGTTCTTCTTGTCGTCTCTTCGGGACAAACTTGGCTTCGTGTCGGCTCTGTGCTCCTATTGACGATCTCGCTGACGACAAGAAGAACCACTAATCCTTAGTTCTTGTATTTCCCGCATTTCAGTAATACACACCCAATTGTGTGCTTTTCTAATGTAGTTTATTAGTTTTTCTCAAAACAAGCTGGCAATCAAATCATTTCCTCAATCATCAAAATCATTAGGAGGACTCGACCTCAAAGTGGTTGGCTTCGCTCGCCGAGCTCCATTCGATGTTCCTTTTTTTCTGTGGTTGCCTTCTTGTAGTCAGTCTTATTGCAAAGGACTTGCAAAAAGACGTTGACCGTCAGGGAGAGTTTGGTTCAAAAAGTGAACCTGAAATAACTGTGAGTGAGAAGACCGTACCCTACGTACCTTTGCATTCAGCAAAACATACCCCCCTCGAATCGTAGACCAAAATTGTGTTCAGAGGGCGGTTCCAAATGCCAAGAGCCCAATGATTATCCAAGTGGATTGGGATGATTGCTAGCGTAAATGGTCCTGCGGGGAACACAACTGTGCATATATTTCTTTGCGACGAGCAACTTCAGCGTTCACTAGTTGTTTTCGTGCTCCATCATCGGTCAGTTTCCCTCCGCAAGAGCTATAATTAACAGCCAATAATTGGAGTCAAAAACAGCCGTGCGTTGACCGTCAGGAAAAGTATGGTTCAAAAAGTGAACCTGAAAACAACTGTGAGTGAGAATACCGTACTGTATACGTACCTTGTCATTCAGCAATCGTGCGATTGTCTGCCGTGAAGCCACTCTGGTCGCGTGGCATTACGTTCTCATGTGCAAAAAGACGGTAACTTGCTGATGGATGAAAATGAAAATATCTAAACTGCTGATTAGAGGACAGAACTGAACCCACTAGACTCACGTTGAATTGAAGGAGACGCGCGCGATTTCTCGACGGAAGGAAAGCGGAAGCCAATGACCCAGACCCAAACTGGTCAATTTACTGAATTTCTGCAGTTAACCGAACGTCCGTGCAATGCTTTGAGGTGACAGAATCATAAAATCAAATACATCAACGTAGAAGTGTGAAAATTGTAATTAATAGAGGAAATGAATTAACACAATAGCGAGCTAATCGAGAACATCCCTGTTGTAGCGGGAAGAAAGGAGAGAAGATTAGGGAACGGGGAGGTCAGCCGACCGTCTGAGACGACGGCTACAGAAATTCAGTAAATTGACTATGATTTATTATACTCACATCAAGAAGATTCGCACACTTAGTCGACGACATGGGGGCGACCGTGGCAGAGTTACCAAAACAAGCGCACCTCCGATCGATTGACAACCGACAACAACGGCTGTCGTGAATGCGGCGACGGTCGCTGTTGCTGTTGTATTCAGTTGCGATCGCACCGTCTGCGTCTCTCCACCTGGCCGTCTTTTTACGACGTCTATGCACTTAGATCAAGTCTTGTAACCTACGTGATGTCGTTTTTCAATTTGATCAAACGTGTTTCAGCTTGTTTTAGTTAAACTAAACAAACTGCTCCAGTTTCGTCGACCGACTCTGAGCGGCTTTTTCAATTGAAAGTAAGTTCTTTGAGATTGACCGTTTCCATTCACCGGGTACGGCCATGAGGGAATATAGGTGGATTTGTAGAATAAAAAAGTTGGAATTACGAAGCGCGTCGAAGCCGTAAGAAAAAATTGAGCTGAGCTGCTCGATTAGCTCGCTACTGTGTTTAAAAATTTTCCCCATAAATTATAATTTTCACACTTCCACGTTGATACATTCGATTTTATGATTCTGTCACCTCAAAGCATTGCACTGACGTTCGGTTAACTGCAGAAATTCAGTAAATTGACCAGTTTGGGTCTGGATCATTGGCCTCCGCTTTCCTTCCGCCGAGAAATCGCGCGCATCTCCTTCAATTAAACGTGAGTCTATAGCTTTTCAATTCTGTCGTCTAATCAGCAGTTTAGATATTTTCATTCATTTTCTGTCAAACTCTGAGGAAATAGACTTCGACGAGCAGGAGTTGGATGAACTTCGTCGTGACCATCACGAGACATTGAGTCTCCAGCCGCTGGAGACTCAATGTCTTCTGGACATACCCAACAGAGAGATCCAAGCCATCTTCGAAGTTCGATGGACGGCTTCGGTGCATAATGTACTTGGTATGTATCCTGCCATCATGCACGTTTTGGAAGTGATGACTTCCCGGGCGAAGATTTCGACGGACAGAGCAAGATTGTGGCGTGGGCACTCCATTTCACCATGTCCGATCCGCGACTCGATGTATTCATTCATTCATTTCTTTGCTGATACAATGAAGACGCTGGAGGTGCACTTGGTCCTCTCCCAGAAGAAGCAAGGGACCGTCTTCGGAAAAACCAGGTCGAAACCCCTGACGAACGAGCCAATTGATAAATCGTTCTTGTTGTTCGATAACAACGACAATGCAAATCGGCTTTTCGAAACTCAAAACGGATTGTCAACGCTGGCCAGATCAAAGGAGTGGTTTGCAGACGGAACATTCTCAGTCGTTCCCACGCTCTTTTACCAACTTTACCAACCATCCACTACCGGTTGGGCAGCACAGGCATACTATTCCAGCAGTTTACTGTCTTGTGACAAATAAATACTTTTTACTTTTGCTCCAACTTTCGAAAACAGGTTTTGACTGAACTGACTTGGCAAAAGCTAATGCTTTAATAAGTCTGCTAAGTCGACAAAAATCGGCTATATTTTAAATTTATTTTTCGTGTCTAGGTCCCGTTTATGCGATTTTCTAAAGCATCGAATTTTGATTGCCAGTGTTTGTCGTTTACGGGTTCCGATTCATCGAATTGCTTAGGACGTACGGTGTAATCAGTTGACGAGAGTTATTATAGCCGCGGACACTCACCCTATGCGAGTGATCAGTGATCTCGAAGAAGCTGGGCGACTTTAGTGATAACAAACCGAACGGAAGCAATAGGATACCGTGGAAAAATCGATCTGCTCACAATCAGTCGATTGCGCTCTAAAACAACACTCCTGCGTCGAACCAGAGGCGAAGCAAAGTGTTTCAGCCTTATTGATCGATCGCAATCTCAGTGCAATCTCAACCGCTCGTTTTCAGATCCTTGGTTAATTGAAACTGACTTAATCACTGTCGATCTGCGCTGAGCGCCTTCTTCAACTAAATGTGAGTTATTTTAATCGTTTTTTTAAATCTAAAACTTTTTTCCAACCCCAATTCTTTCAAGCTTTCTTTCGGTTTTAAAGATAGATGAGGAAAAATGTTTATGAAAAAATTCAGCAACTCGTTTTGCAAATCGTTTCTAGTGCATTATTTGTTGTTAGGTACGTGGATGAATCTAACAAGACCTTTCAAGAGGATGTGACAAGTTGTGGACTCTTTGTCATCCACAATGCATTGAACGATTCCCAAAACGACAGGAAAACGAAATGTCGATAGCAAACAAACAACTTCCTGCTCGCGTAGACCTAAACAAGTGGGCTAATTATTTGATTACCCGTAGCCTACAGTAAGTTTGCTACTCATTTTGTGCTAATATGTTAATATTTTGTAGCCTGAAAGAATAGCGCAGGCGATAACTTTTCATCTTTTGTTTGGGGCACGAAAATACCAAAAGAAAGCCCTAATCCGAAATGTTTTCGGAATTGAAGATGCAGATAAACGACTCAACAACATCGAGGTCAGGAAAGCGGAAGAAGAGTCGTTGTCTACGTTGTCTATCACTACAAACACCAAACAACTGAGTATGAGCGTAATCCGCGAAAGGCCGGAACAACAAGATCGTCGTGGTAAGAGCGCAACTTCGCATAGTGTTGCGCTCTTAGGAAAACGCCCAGAGGAACTGCCACAATTTCGACAAACTAGAAACAGGTAACTTCTATTCTTCTGACATTTTTAATAAACAACGACTTTTTAGTGTAAAGCGAGCAGATCAGGAGATGATGGAGATAAAATGGTAGAAATTGAATTTTATTGTTGTTGTTGTTGAAATAAAGTTGTTTGCAACATCTCGGTCACTCGCGCTTTTTCAAAGGTCTGTTTCAAAGGTTGTTCAAAGGTTTCACAGGTCAAATGTTCAAAAGTTTTATGTGCTGCGGCAATCAGTCTAGCGGCTTAGTGTCCCGCGGCGAGAGCGCCACGGCTTAGAGGAACAGTTGCATCGCTCCAAAAAAAAAATCTCCGATTTTTAAAATTTCGGCGACGCAACCATATTTGAAGATGTTCGCGGCAGGAGCCTGTTATACGCGCGCGATCACTGGCGACTCGCCAGTGATCGCGCGCGAATATCGCGCTGATCGCGCGCGCGTTTTTTGGCGAAATTGATTCCGATACAGACAGCTTTGCGCGATTCACTAAAGTCGCTGATTCACTAAAGTCGATTCGGTCGCTGCCGCAGCGACCGCGTTGAGGGTGACGCGTGAGATGACATTTGGGTGAGGAGACGAGAGAAATCGTTTCACATGAGGACGACGCATATGTGATTTTCATTCTTTCTGCTCTGGCCGACCCCATCAACAACCGTCTTTGAATCAAATCCCGTTAACCAACACCAGAGACGTAACAACAAAAGCACTCAAATTCCTAGGTGATCTGCCATAAATTTGAGGTATTCGAGCGGAGGCATCAGTTGGTCGTCGTGTGGAGACATGAGACACGTGGGAGACGAGCCGTTTCCAAAGCCCTTTATTCCAAAAATATCATTTTTCAGTTACATCGCTTCTTTTCCCAGTCGCTGGGCAATTTCAATGTACGCGACTCCTTGATTGTGGATCTTTTCGAGTAGCTTGTGTTGGTCACTCTGCCGGAAGCCCACAATTTTCTTGATTTCCCGGCTTTCGTTTTCTCTTCTGTGCTTGGGATTTCCTTTTGTTCCCGTTGGGTTCGGTATCTTCTCTAGTTCTGTTGTCCGCTGCTTTGCCTTGCTTATCGTCGCTTAGGTTTTCTATTCCACTCTCTCCAGGATAGCGGTTTCTCATTTCCTTCATCAAAATTCATCGCGGCCATTTTCTTGCGGTTGTGGTTGTATATGCTCCTTTTTAAACAAACTTAAGTTTTAGTCGTAAAAGGGTGAAAGAAAATGATGAAGGAAACTCACGTCGAAATGACGAATTCGACGGAAAGTTCTGAAATCGAACAATCAAAGCTCCTTTGTTGACGATTTTCTGGATCGTTGTTTTGTGCTTCAGTCTCGCAGAAATTCGGACATCTTTGTGAGATTCACTAAAGGCAGTTTGTTAACAAATATAGTTTGTGATAAACGCCAACTCTTTGATCGCTGCTTCCGGCTCATATGTATGTACATACTTCCGGCTATACATCGGTCAAGTGGTTTGTCGCCCATCGATTTGAATGTGCTCGGCTTATCAGACCAGTCAAGATCTAAATGAAAATGTCTAAAGACCGCCGAACACCCAGAGGAATTGCTTCTTCTGGCGAGAGCTCACGGAAATCACAAAAATCGTAAATTTACGACCCGCTCGTGTGGCGATTTGAAGGAAACAAGGAAAACTTGTCATTTTGACAATTTCGTCAAGTCTTTCTAAGTATAATTTGATACGCTGAGCATTTCGGGTTTTCATCCCAAACAAGGCAAAAAAAACGAGTAGTGGCGGCAACAATTGGAAATCAAGATCTACAAACGCCGACTGTCGACAAGAGCAAGTCATACCGTAGCCCTTTGGTGCTGTTTTGAAATGTGCCATTTGGTCACAGCAAGGTAAACAGTGAACAAACAGCGTGTCCGGACAAAATGTCCAAAAAATAATGTCCAAAGACAAAATGTCCAAGACAGAATGTCCAACGGACAAAAGGTCCAAGATAAAAATGTCCAAAGTCAAAATGTCCAAAAAAATTACTAAAATCATAATAAAAGACTCTGTATGACACAGCAGACCTAAAAAAATAAGCTTACTTGAAAGCTAAGCTTACACAAAAGCTTGGATCAGATTTATAACTATGTCATTTTGGTCATAAAACTTTTTAAAAACCGCACTTGGCATTGCACAATTTTTTAGGACAATTTTGGACATTTTGTCCGTGATTTGTCCTTTTATGGTGGACGAAAATGGACCACCGTACTCAGACCATCATATTTCGCAATTCCTACTTTAGAAGAGTGTCTGCGGCAGTCATTTTGTTCCTTTTTCTTATCATTATAGCAAACGACTTAAGCGTGTACCTGTGTGAACGTCCGTTTCGCATTCACAATCAATGCCAACCATTGGTTGTCTGTTTCATCAGACTTCAGAGACACTGTCGGACATTTCCGCCTTGGTTTCTTTGGAATCGACGACAGTTCATCCAACTCGTCCTCTGAATCACTGCAGTCCTCCGACTCTGAGTCAAGAGTCGGACTCATAATCGAACTTCGAAATCTTTAGTTCTAGAAACAGAACAAAATAACTCTTCAGGATTTCTGTACCTTGGCGCTCGTTGACTCGTACCCGCTCCAACGTGTCGCTCTCTCCAGGAAAGTGGTTTTTTCCGTTTTCATCGTCAAAATTCATCGCGGCCATTTTCTTGCGGTTGCATATGCTCTTTCTGAACTGAAATATGAATTTTCATTATTCAACAAACACAAACTGAATCAAATAACTAGAGGGCGAGCTGTAACATATCGACGGAACGAATACATATGGTCATCCTATGCGGGGAATAAAAGAAAATTGTATGCGGCTTAGGATCGCCTCCCATTAGGATCGAATGTTTTCTGTCGTTTGCTGACTGTATTAACAGGCTAAATAGTAAGTTCTCCGTAAACGTGAGCTTAGGTCTGCGCGGTCACTTTTAGTAAATCTCAAAGAACTTACTTTCAATTGCATAAGATGCTCAGAGTAGTTCGACGAAACTGGAGCAGGTTTTTTAGTTTAACTGAAACAAGCACACGTTTGATCGAATTGAAAAAGGACATCATGAAGGTGACACGAGACAAGACCTCAACTAAGCGCAGAGGGCATAGAATGCACAAGACGTCGTAAAAGGGACGACCCTCACGGCGGAGAGGCGCAGATGGTGCGATTGCAATAAATAAAAAATGCGCGCCGGCCGCCGCCGCGACGGCCGCTGTCGTCGGTTGTCGGTTGGCGCGCATTCTGGCCGCCGGCCTCAATCGATCGAACGTGCGCTTGTTTTGGTAACTCGGCCACGATCGCCCCTGGGACGTCGACTAATTCTGCGGATCTTCTTCAACTTTGGTGAGTTCATTTTATAAGCCAAGACCGCACGTCCTTGTTATTTGAAGAAACGCGAAAAAGCAAAAAACAGCAAAAAATCCGTCTTTTTGACCAAAAAATAAAGTCTTTCGAGAAGAGGTCGGCCGCCGCAAGCGTTCTGTTCTCATCCGCTGGAAGAACCCCCGTAAACAGCCTCAGGTCTTGTACAGGAAATGACTTACGGGCTAGGCGAACAGACAAATTTTTAGTTGTTTTTGTTAAGAATTATCAGTTAACGTGCAATCAATGTGAAACTGAGTTTTATCATAGTTGTTGTTATCACAAACCCTAAAGAGTTGATTTTCAGATCTGCGACGAGAGTTGAAGCGCACGAGAGCGTCTCAGAGCGCTTTGTGTAAACCGGAGGACCACCAGCTTCATTTCAAATTTGAAGCCAATTCTCTGAACATGCCGGATGGCCATAGAGGATTGGAAGGCTGCAACCATTTTAAATTTAGCGTATGTTGTGTGCAATGAAAATACCGTTGATTATTGATACTCATTTAGGTGATAGACGTCAAGCGACGCGGTCAAGATCATTTTGAAGCTCCTCTGAGACTGAGGCTCTCACGTTGATCCTCAAATTCTCCATATGATGTGAAGCTTCAAAGTGATGAATCAATCATGCTGATTGAAGACAAAGGGGTCTCCTTTAACCTGGTTTTCAATGAAGAAGACAAGAACGATGAGGACCATGACATCGAAGAGGCTCAGAACGAGCAACAAGCCAAGTTGGACGCCGAAACCGCAGTCCAGTAGAAGTAACAGGAGCGACAGGCCGCTGAACCCAGGAAAAAGGCAAAAGAAGAACTTCTGAAGCCTCATACAAAATCAAAGAAGAAGCAGAGAGGACGACTACTCGTATACTTCTTCTGCCGATCAGGATGACGACCGGCACAGCAACATTGACGATAACCAAACAAGAACGAGTTAAACTTATCACTCCGGCACTGGAAGCATTAGAAACCCACGACGTTTTGCTCGAACGATAGAAAACGCCGCACTTTGACAATTGTGAGTTGAGTTAATGGTTCGTACGCGTTAACGGTTTTCAATTTTCAGCCGCATGGATCGTAATCATGGACCATCAAGAACAAGCCGCGGCTCTCCTACGCGATGTCTATGCCAAAGACCTGAACATGGAGTCAATTAACAGGATGACACCGACCGGACTACCACCGCACAAGCTGCATCTGAAGGTTGGCGCGGTTATCATGTTGATCCTTCTGCAATCGATCGTTCTATTTTCAGATGATGACTCAAGCGGAGGTTCTCATCGAACCGACTAGATATACGGTGATTCAACACTCACCGTATGGAGGAATCCTCTGCCGATCGGAAGCGAGCTCAGGGAATCCATTGATGATGCAGTCATCGACGAAGAAGACACGTCTCCCTGCGGGTTTTACACCTGCCTTAACACATATCCCTATGACTTATGGCCCGGGCCTGTCAAGATAGCTCCAGCTCTGATAAAAGCTGAAATAAAATTATTAGTTTGAACTTTTGTGTCCAAGTGTTTTGCATTGCATACCTTCAAGAGTAGTTGTCGTCGTATTCACGTTCCTTCATCTTCGTGGATCGTATTTCTTGTCGTCGCGAGGAAGAGGATTCAAGAGTTGAATCATCGGACCTGAGATTGTAAATTGTAATCTGCCTCGTTTGTGCGGAAGGAATGTTCCTCACACAAAACGGCCCTCACACATGGATTTCGAACAACGTGGAAACGCTGACGCAACTGAATTGCTCCTGCGGACATGCTGCGCGCTGAGTCGGGTGTGAGTCTTTTATGCTTTACTTGAACGTTTCATAAGTAGGAGTTTTTTTAGACCAGGAGCTGTCGACGCAACTGCGGATACTCGACAACGAAGTCCTCGTTGCTGTCTGTCCTAAACCCACCGGCTGCAACCTCCTCTGATGACTCATGTCGAGTTTATTTATCTTTACCTTTGTTTAGAAAAATATTTGAATGTTAATTGTTGTCTATCGGGTGGCTCATTCGATGAAGCCAACTAGGGGATTGCTAACGATTTAAGCAGTCGAAGCGACTTGAAATAATAGCAAAATAGGCAGAAACAGACAAACGACAAGGGTTGTGACGCGTTCCTTCATTGTTACCGAACTGCGCTGAGTGCGTGCAGCGCTCGCACTGCCGCTTCTAATTAATCTTTGTTCCAGCCCGATTTTTGCTCAAAATAGAACAAATAGAACAACTTGGTACTCTGCTCTTGACAACCACTTGTTCCTCACACATAACATCACCTCCGTAAAATTGCGTATTCCACTAAAGATCACTGTGAGAGCGCAAACGGTGCGAACTGACTTATTACTCATTCGATTACGTTATGCGTGTGGTTGCACGGGGAGGGAATAGCGAGGGCGGGAGAAAGGGCTGCGGGTGAGTCATGGGCAAAGACACAAGTGGAGCTAAAGACGGTAAAGCGTACGAATCCCTCACTTTAGCTGACAGGATTTTGTGTGTTTTCAACGCTCGCGTTGGGATCGGGCTCGGACAGTCCGTATTATGAAGCCGTTGTTCGGCTGCTTTACGAATGAGTTTTCCCGCGCGTTCTTTTGCTTTGCGCTTGTATCGTCGGGCGAACGCCGCCAGAAGTGACGCGGCCGCTTCGACAAAAAACGCCTTGCCGCCACCGTCATTCTCCGTTTGCAACATTTCACTCCGCTCGTATCGATCGAACGCGTCTGCGTGACACTGAGAATATTACGTTCTCAATCGTCGAGCAATTTCAGATGCTTGGGTAACTCAAACCTATCGTATAAACTGTCGTACTGCGCTGAGCTTCTTCTGCAATAAAATGTGAGTATTTTCATTTTGTTTGCCTGAAATTAAGCTAAAACAGCTGACATTGTGGTGGTAACCTTTGCTGAGCTTGTTTGAAACCCGTTCATGCACGATTTAAGTGAGAATCGGTTTCTGGAGTCAATTCGACCTCTCTGGACTAAAAAATGAAGTTTATGCGGGCAATAGTTGGTCATAAATGCGCAACTTGAGCCATATGTTAGACAAACCGGTTCTCCGGAAGAATCTGAGCCCCCCCTCGGGGAATCTGAGTCCCTCCGGGGAATCTGAGCCCCCTCCGGGAATCTGAGCCCCCGGGAATCTGAGCCCCGCCAGGGAATCTGAGTCCACCGGGAATCTGAGCCCCCTCTGGGAATCTGAGCCCTGCCGGGAATCTGAGCCCCCTCCGGGAATTTGAGCAGAAATGTTTAAATTCATTTTATCAATTATCAAACAAAACATTTTCAAATCATTTTACAGTGCTGCAAAATCACATAAATCAGACGTCGTTGTCGTCTTTCGATTCACGACTTTCTTCCGGGCGGCGCTCGTTGCGGCGATAACTCTTCTTCATCCGCATTTCCCTCTCGTCGGAGACCTCAGACGATTCTTGGCATTGCCGGATCCTCTTTTCGCATTGCTGAAGAGCCTCTTTCCAGGCATCCGCTGGCAATTCATTGTTGTTGTACATGTTGATCGTAACAGGCGCATTCAACTCTTGCTGCTGATTGCCACCGTAGTTGTTGCCGCCACTTACGTTCTGGTTGCCTCCTCTGGCAATCGCATCACCTCCAGCACCACCTTGTCCGCCTTCCGCTCGTCCTCCTGAGCCTCCGTGAGCAGTTCCCTCAGCGCCCCCGTGCGCCAAGCCTCCGTCGGAAACGCTTTGAGATTCACCACCTTGACTATTAGCATGGGCTTCCGATTTACCCATGCTTCCCGACAACACAGCAGTAATTCTCAAAAATTATTATGTTAAAAAATTTAAGAAAAAAGTGACTTACGCGGCTGCTGGAACAGGAGAGACCGTTGTCCTGCTTCGTGATTTATGACAACAACATTTTGCTGAGATTCCCGGCAGGGCTCAGATTCCCAGAGGGGGCTCAGATTACCGGAGGGGGCTCAGATTCCCTGGCGGGGCTCAGATTCCCGGGGGCTCAGATTCCCGGCAGGGCTCAGATTACCGGAGGGGGCTCAGATTCCCGGGGGGGCTCAGATTGTCAGGATTGGGACTCAGATTCCCCTGGGGGCTCAGATTCTTCCGGAGAACCGACAAACCATCATCCCAAAAAGCAAATGTGCTCCTCTTTGCTCATCAATCTATGTGAAATCCAGAAACGTTTGGTTTTTGGGTTATACTGGTTCTAGATTCGGGTAGCCAGCGCTTTCAAATCCAAACAAATTGAGTTTAAATCCGCGTTTCTAATACTGAACGAACGAAACACGCTAAATGTTTGTAAAACTAAGAATGTGAAAAATCGTTTTTTCATTCAAGTTTACAGGTATCCAAGTCCACTTTCGGAGCAATAAACGACACAACGAACACTCGTTTTCGCGATCACTGACCCAACTACATCTTCTTACGTCAATCGACTGTTGTACAAGATTATTAGACTACAGCGCCTTCCCCAGTGCCGAATTGAATACGCGAATTACCTTATTATCGAAGAAACCCAGCATTCGTGCGATTTTCTGGGCATAAAGGAACATATTGAATTTTGCACAAAAAACCCAAAGAGAGCCAGAACATCATCGATTAGACCTCAATCGCACACTTTCAGGTAAGCGGAATTTATTGTTTCATTTTCAAGTTTTTCCATTTCAGTTGTTCACTTCTACAGTAATGACTTAAGAAGGAAGCGCCTCTTAAAACACCACATGTCTAAACAAACTCCATCGTAGGTTTAATCAAGTTTCCTTTCGCTTACTCGCTGTTTTAGGAAATTTTTCCAATGGACAGTGTTTGATATTCGATATAGCCATGATCTACGAAGATGCGGCAAGACTTTCGTAGGCTTAATTAAGCGAATCTGACAGACACCCTGCAATAACACTTTGGATTAATGGTAAGTGCCTCATTTATCGCCCTTACAGCTTAACTTAACTATTCTTTAGATCACCCGTTTACCGTGTCGTCTTCAACTTATCTGTCCTATTCTCCGCCTTTCATAGTGATCGTCGTTATCCAGATGGTAAGGACAGAGATCGTGTAGGTCTAGATCTGTTTTTAGGGTTCACATGCGAAAAGGAACCGAGCGATCATCTCAATCATTGACGATCGGCAGCGGTGGCATCCGAACGAACTCGTCTCTATCGTGTTCAAGACTACCGTACCCAATTTAAGCGCACCTTCTGCTTCCTCCATCAGAGCTCCGTTGATCGTCTTTTTCATCGTTGATCCGGAATCGGCGACTTCCACGGAGCGTCGGCAACATGCACTGCGCCTGAGCAAACGGCCGCGATGCTCCTTTTTGGATTTCAAGCTGAATAAACGACGTATCTGTCAACGTATCTGTCCTAAGCAAACAGAGAAATGCGGAGGTTTAGGCTGACTGCCTAAGTCCTTTAGAATGATCAAAAATTAGTAAACGCTTTTTAAGGATTCCAACTGCACAGATTTATAAATTCACAATGATTCTCCGACAAAATGTCATTGCCGTGAACGTTAACTTAAATTGAGGCTTCAATATTCGAGAAAACCGTTCAATCTGTCATCACATAGCTTTGTCTTCAATCAAGCGTTTCTCCATGACATTACCGCGAAAATCATTACCGTGACGACATTACCGCGAACGACACTTCCGCGAAGGCTCAGTGTTGCTCAATTGTCAATGTCAATTTGTCACTCAGTGTCAATTGCAAAAGCAGATTCGAAATCTTAATCATGATACATAGCTTGTGTTCAAATTGAACTCAAAGTGAAAGAAAGAATTTTTGGCGAGCGCAGCTGAGCTCTTTTTTTGCGCGGTGCTGTCGCCACACCAAGTTAGCACTCCTTAGAGCCTTACTCCTTGGCAATATCAAAATAATCCAAAGGTCTGACAGCTCTGGAAATGTTCTCTTCCTATTCTATGTTGGAATAAACTTCTCATCAAACAACAGACTTAGTTCAAATTCGGAACCTCAATTAGGAACGGAATTTGGAATGCGTCATTACCGCAAAAATGGTGTTCGCGTTATGTCGTTCGCGTAATGACTTCGCGTAATGTCGGGTCACCAAAATGTAAAAGAAGGAGCAGAAACACGTACGCAAAAGAACTAACAAGGAGATGGTCCTGTAAGCTGAGTAATATCGAACCGTTCGAACGGACCAGATGCGAGTCTTGTGAGCTGTCAAACATCAGTGGATGTCAAACTTTCAATTGAGCTGTCAGGACGACGACAACCAGGCTATTTATTCTTTTCTGAGACATTTTCATGCGAACCGTGATCAGCTTTAGGCGTACCCAACCGTTCTGTCCTCTGTCGACATTCAGTTCACAGCAATAATAATTTTATTCTAATCAAATTCCATGAATTAATAATAGAGGTTTAACAACAGAGGCATTTAAATTCAAAGGTGATTTGCTCTGAATTTGACCTCACAATTATTTAGAAGACGGTCGCACTTCAATACCACAAAACTAAAATCATGCTGAGTAGAAAAGCAGTTAAAATTAAAAAAACTAACCTTGGCTCGGAACAATACCTTCAGCATCAAAGGCTATGCGCCTGTATTTTTCAATGAGTTTAGTTCCGGTCGGCGACATAAAAATCACTCCGCGAATGCCGTTCTCATTGATGTCGCACAAAAGAAAGTTTTCTAAATACCAAACGACATGAATTATGTGATTGAATTATGTGATTGATATCACTAACCTTCAATCCCATTAAGATTAATAACAGTTCGGAATCTTGCAGGAATTGTAAAGCCGAAAAGATCAGGAATGTTAGCACAATCGTCTCCAATTTCTTGGCGAGCTCTTTTGCGACTGCGTTGGTAAGTGCGGACATAAGTTGCACTAGTACTAGTAGCCGACAGTTGTTCATCATTGACAAGTTGAGTCCGTGCTGCAAAAATAGCGTCACGGTTTGCGGTAGCATTTCCAGTATCATATGCATTTTCGCGCCCTTTTAGTTCGAGCTTGAGGCATCTGCTTCATCTGCCGCACTGGTTGATCACGAACTCTTTTGCGGATAGGGTTTGTAACCCTCAAGTAGAATTTGAACTTCAAAGGCGTGTTCGTGCGCAACAATGACACGCCTGCTCCTGCCTTCTCCCTCGGAGCCTGGATACGATGCTGCGCGTAGAGCCGTCAGATTGTGATGCTGCTTCAACTTCTTCAGCAAGCGTTCCGGGTCCTTCCTGAGAGCTCTCGTTCCTAGCTTCGGGTCTTCTAGCTCACGGTTTCGTGCGCGGCTAGGCTCCAGTTGCATCCAAAACAACTCCTGCGCTTTGTCCGCTACTGAAACCTCATTAATCCTTGCTTTCATTTCTTGCGGGAGATAGTATGCTCCGCCTTGTCTTCTCTGCATTCCGGATGGTATCTTCAGCGATGCCAACGTGCACTGCTCATCCGCTTTGGGTGTTTTATCCAGAAATTGTTCCTTCAGATGCCGGTCTTTCAGATTCAGTCGATGTCTGTACCCTGCCGCGCAGATTTGCACGTGGGTCTGCAGAGCTCCTTTACTCTGATTCTGTCGCTCCGTCTGTTTCTCCACGTGTTGTACTATGGCCATAGTTCTAACGATCTCGCAGGACTTTACGTTCTCGATTCTTGTCGACATTAGCAAAGTTGAGAATTGAGAGGAGGCGGGGTTCCACATGTCTGCGTACAATGTTACGATTTGAGTACAATCTCGCGACTAAAGTGAAATGAAGTTGCGGAAAGTAAACAAAAAGACTCACTCCTTCAAACTCTCTCGTGTCCGACCGTGGAGTCTTTTTTCCCGATCTGTTTTTGTGTCATTGTGCTTCCAAACTCTCCAGTTTAAAGGTCTCCAGCTCAGCTCAGTCCGTTGTTCTTTCCGAATGACGAAAAATTTCGACGTGCTGTAATGTAGCTCTGCCACATGTCAGGAACATCGGATCTGTGCAATCTAAAAAGAAAAAAGTTTTAATGTAATTTTGGAGACGACAAACTCTGGCTGGAGTGAGGTTAGCTGGCTGGAGCTGGAGCAATGATTCCAGCCATTCCAAGGGATGGAATGCTGCCCAACTTTACGGCATCGACTACACTTATGTCCGTGGATCGTAATTCCAACTTTTTCATTCTACAAATCCACCGTTATTCTGTGATCACATCTCATGGCCGTACCCGGTGGAATGGAAACGGTCAATCTAAAAAAGCACTTACGTTCAATTGAAGAAGACGCTCAGAGGACGTCGACGAAACTGGAGCAGTTTTTTTAGTTTAACTGAAACAAACACACGTTCGATCGAATTGAAAAATTCACGTAGGTGACACGAGACAAGACTTGAACTAAGTGCACACGGCATATATAGCACAAGAAGTCGTAAAAGAGACGGCCATCAGACAGCGGAGAGACACAGATGGTGCAATCGCAACTGCCTGCCACAGCAACGGCGACCGTCGCCGCCTTTGCGACGACCGTTGTTGTCGGTTGGCGGTTGGCGCGCAATCGCGACGAAACCTCAATCGATCGAACGTGCACTTGTTTTGGTAACTCGGCCACGATCGCCCCTGGGACGTCGACTAATTGTGCGAATCTTCTTCAACTTTGGTGAGTCTTCTTTTCCTGTGGGATGCGAAAACCACGTGAAAGTGTCCATGAAAATCCGGCTGTTTGAACCAAAGAACAAGTATGAAAATGAAATGAAAATTATTTTTTCAATTGCATTCTATAAAAACGTTGGACGGTCGCAAATAGCAACGGAAACGCCCTTTTTAGTCAAAATTGTGTTTAACCACTGATAGCTTGTAAATTTGTTTTTAGGGTCACAAGATGTCATCACGTTTCATAGCTGGGAGCTTTTTAGACCAGGTATTTCATGCCGTATGTGCGATGCGGCTGTGGAAGCGTGAGTCTATCGACGTTTCGGTAAGCGTTTGCTAATTAATTTGGCGTGTTAACTTGCGTTCTATTTTTAGCGTCAATGGATGCCATCACCCACTGTGTGTGGTATGTGCTGAGCTCCAACTCCTCAGTACTCCACATTCAGACATGGAATCGCTGCTTCAGGTGGATTAGGAGTGCTCGAGGCGAATGTGACAAAGTTCAGTGTCAATTTCATGCCGATTCCGACGTTGCGAGGGATCGTGAAGTGGATTTGGTAGTTTTCGAGAGTGATCGGACGCGTGTAACGGATCAGTACGGTGATAGATCGTACGCTGTTGATGCGCTCTACTCTCGAAGCTATCGCTGCCGTGGAGTATTGCTGCAAGTGAAGTCGCTGAATGAATTCCTGACGGTTCATTCTGAACATTGCAGGTGAAGTTTCGGAATGCCGATGATTGCTCATCTCGACTCGAAAGGAGGAGCGAGGTTAAAGGTGAGCGGAACGCGGGCACGCGACGCGTAAGCAGAGCGTTGCGTCAGGCGCTAAGGGGCTTTAAAAGGCGGATGACCGCAGGTCATCTTCATTTGTTAGCTTCTGTCGGTTCAATTGCTAAAGCGCTCGTTTCAGATATCGATGGGTCTTTTCTCTCTAGGATTGCTCAACAGTCTGGTACACGAGGTTTTCCAGCGAGTGCTTTATCCGGCTATTCGATGCCGGTGCGGCTCCATCTCGCTCCCTGTATTGCGGTAAGCATTTCTTGACTGTGCGGGTCATATTTTGTGTGTTGTTTTCTTTGTTTTAGCTCCAGAGGATGCCACCACTCGATCTGTCTCGTATGCGCGGAGGGACTGGTCCTTAATGGTCCGCACAGCTGGATCGCAAACATCGTGGAAGTTACAACCCAGCCCGCGTGCTTCTGTGGAAGAGAAGTACGCGGGTTGTACATCGACCAGACGGCTAACTTCGCGCTCCGGCATCTTGGCTGTAAGTCATTCGATTGGGATTCGCACTTTTCGTAACTGAGAGCTTTTTAGACAAGGACTTGTCGACTCGGCTGAGATTTCACGACTCCGAAGTCCTTGTCGCCGTTCTCCAGCCACCAGTCGTCGTCCGAGTCGTCGTCTTCCGAAGACGACGACTCGGACTCAAGCTGCCGCGCCATTTCCCTCCCGGTGTTTCGGTAAGTATTTCTTGACTAGACAGGTCGTAAATTTGTGTGATTTTAGCATGCGCGGGTGTCATCACGCCTGTTGCCTTGTATGTGCCGAAGGCCTCTTGCTCGGCCGCCCTCATAGTTTGGTAGCGAACATAATTGAGGTCGCGCCCCAACCATCTTGCTCCTGCAGGAGAGAGATCCGAGGATTGTATGTGGATCGGAGTGCAAATTTTTCCCTCCAAAGTCTCTGTGAGTTGTCCAATTGAACTTGCACGTTTCATAACTGAGAGCTTTTTAGATGAAGAACGACTCGACTTCGAGACCTGGACAACGAGGTCCTCATCGCCGTGCTGAACCCCCTTCTTCCATCCTCCTCCGACGAGGACGAGTCAGACGCAGAATCTCTGATGTCAGTTTAGTTGATGTATTTTGTCTTCACTTTTGTTTAGACGATACATGTTTGATAATAACTTTTTGTCTATTGGGGCAACACATTCGGATTGCGGTAGCAATTCGGGCATTTCGTCGCACTGAGGGTCAACACAATTACTCGCGCGGACGTGATTCATTGCGAGCGTTTGGTCGCGTTGCGAGCATTGCATTTGGTCATCAACCGAGTGAGCACGAATTTGGTTATTGCCGCGCTGGCTGATCAAAGATAGACCCAGAATTTGCTTGTTTTACAGCTTCTTCTCAAACTTGATCAATTTTTATGTTGTAATTTTCAAGCATTTACTTGAACATACTCGAATACTTGAACTTTAACATCACTAGGAATTTTATTAGCTTTTTCTACCACAAAGAGTTTTATAGAAATCGCCGTTTTATGAAATTAAAAGCATCTGATAAAGATTCTGTACGGTACCGGTTTACCCTCTTCGAAAGGCTTAAAATCCTTGTTGATGATGTTAGGAATGCCTATAGGGTACGAGCAACTTCTATTCACATAAGGATAAAGACTAAAAATAGAGAAATATCAGTAAAATTCAAATAAAAACATCAAATCACCTGCACACGTCGAGGTATTTCACCATTTCCGACTGTTTCGAACAGTAGAAGCTTCTGAACACTTCTGTTCGACCACCGAATAGGGCGTCGCGACTGTCGATAACACCAACAATGTCATCATGCAGATCACAATGCTCTGCGATGCGGCTTAATTTCCATTGTTTTTTTTTTGAATTCCTCATAGATGACACATTTGAACGAATCTTTGATGGTGAGCGAGACGATCCATTTTCCTTCTTTCTTACGGTAGAATTCGAGCGCTATCATACGACGATCTTTGGTGCGTAGTCGAATCTGTCAGGGGGGCGGTAATAGTAATCCATGATGAAGAAATCATCGAATCCGGCTGAACAGAGCATAATACAATCTATGTTTCAGCATTGCGCTTACAGCCGAAATGCGCTATAGCTGTATAGCCGACACTAGTAGGGTCTTCAAGCAGCCGTTCAGCGAACGTGTCGATAACCGAACGACTGCTGCGTTCCTGAGCGAGAGTCAGGAAACTGCAGATTTTCTGTCGCGAACCGCAAGATTCACGACAGATCGCGTTGTCGTCGTCGTAAGGTCTGTCTGAAAAAAAAAACGATATTAGCAGTCATTAAAAAACGAACTGTTTACCCTTGCATGCTTCACACACTTTTTGAGCAACCGCCATGTTAACACAATGGCTATCCGCCACTGACACCGTGCCATCTTCGTTCAACGTATTCTGAACCGTTTCAAAGTCGAAAAAGATCAGTTTGAGCTTAGGCTGCTGCTTGACAACCCGCGCCAGCTCAGCAGGATTGTGCGCTTTCCAGTAGCACTCGTGGTGGTCGCTTTCAACTCGTTTATCGCAAAAACGACACTTGTATGTGAAACACACATGTTCCACTGCGCTCTCCACTTTGTACTCCTTGCGGCAGTGTTCGGAGAACTTTCGCGTTTCGCAGAGCGAGCGACGGCCTCCATACGTGACGAGACTGACGAGTAGTCAGTTTTGATGTTCAGAGTGTTCTCTCTGAAACAAACAAAACTTGATTAGACGAGAGCGTTACAGTCACTTACGTTGTTTTGAAGAAGAACCTCGTCAAGAGCGGGAGGAGGGGAATGCAAGTAGTTGGTTGGCATGATAAGGTGGTCGTCAGGTGGCTGTATATAGCATAATATGCGATGCATGAACATCCGCCGACGCATAACATGTAGCAGGTGAAAAACACGGCACGCATGTGTTTCCGAAACGGTTGTAATGGAGTTCATTAAGTTTATACCAAGGTCCCAGGACGGAGATTGTAGACGGCAAGCTATCATCATTAATAGAAAACACTCACACCAGAACGAACTCACCATTGACGGTGTGAAACCGTAGCACACGGAGAACTCGTTTCCCGTTGGGTTCCAAGCTACAGAGTGAACAGGCCAGTCTTGTCCAGGCTCATGAGGCAGCTTTCTCCGCTTGTGCTCATTAGGTAGAGTGTAGACTCTCCGTAGTAGCTTTTGTTCGCGGCATCAACGTCGTTAACCGACATCACCAGAGCAGCAGTGCTTTCGAGTTCCACTTCATGATGACGCAATCGCACTTGAAAAACGTCTTGTTCACGACTAGCGAGGCGTTCGCGTCAAATCGACGACGATGGTTGCTACCTGTGCCGGGGCTCGGCTCAAAGCTCTGGATGCTCGTCAAAACAATCCGACTTTCAGAGCTTTCTAAACACCTTGATTAGAATCTAGACTAAAATAATAGAGCCCCTACCGAAATTGTTGTTCTTGTACACGAGCAGCTCCGAACCGCCCAAACGAAGAGCACTCGACTCGACGGCAGTCCATTGTGGACGCCAAGAGCCCATCCCATTCGCCACCGGCGTAGTCATAAGGCGTCCATCACTCAACAACCAGAAACGGAGATTCGGTAGCGCAGACGAGAAGGCCGTCTTCGTTGGTCTTCGATCCATAAATCACATAAGGCTCATAGGTGATGCAGACACGAACGCGTGGCGAAAGGCGAACTGCGTCGAACGGCGAAATTGATTGCAAACAATGATTCCAGAGAAGCGTAACAATTAGAAAACCAAAATACCGAGCATGGAAAACGAAATATCGAAATAACGAAGAGTCATCAAATATCGCAATGCATTATTTCGAAATTATAGTTGCGCGAAACTAACTGCGAGCCGTTGAATATCAATCCGCCGCGTATTGTGACGGTTTGGTTTGGCGCATGGCCAGGGCGGCTAAGCGGCAGGTCAAGCAGATGTGATCACCGATGTCTACCTCTCTCGGCCGCGCTCATCTCTCAGCGGCGATCCTGGTTGCGCGCCTCCGTCCGCGCGATGAGGATCGAGCGGACAAGGAAGACAACAAGGGACGCAGGTCAAAGAGATTAGGCGCGCCCCGATACAAGCCACGCCTGAGCGGCACCGGTACGTAAGCCGGGCGGACCCGAGTTCACCGCGAATCCCCGCACTCCGACGCCGCGAGCGATGTCCGGCAGTGCCACAGGTACTCCATCACTGTTGAAATTCAATTGACTGGCCCCAACGTCTCCGCGTTTCTGCATAATATTTTTTGCTTGATTCTGAGTGCATTCTGAGCACAACACAACGCATTCTGAGCAAAGAAGCCGATTTTTAAAAAAACGGCGACCAAGCCGAGCCATGAGCCGGCTCGTTTAACGAAAATCTTATCGAGCCAAGCCACGAGCCAAAACGAGCCGAAACAGAAAACTGTTAAATGTGTTTGCAGTTGACGTTAAAGAAAGCACGCATTCGGATAGTTGTCAAAGACTTTTTGGCGGCGGCTTTATGACGCTTCTAGTCGCACACGACTTTAATAAGACTCGGAGAAAAGAAACAGGAGAACACCGCAAAAAGGTTTTTTTCAAATTTTTAAATTAAAAAATTTTTTAATTGATTATTGACATGTCCATCTGTACCGTAATACCAGATCTTTAGAACTCTGGTAAAGACGACGGCTGCCGAGCACTTGTGACAAAATCGGTGTTTCCCCAACAGTGAGGATGTTGTCGTTTGGAAACAAGTGTTTCCCATACCGATCTAGATCAATTCGAGGTCATCAGGACCAGCAGACCATCAGAATCACACGATCAACGTTCAACGCTAACACAAACAAATCGCACGACATGTTCCGTAGGGCTATCGCGCAATGCATCGATAATTTGCATATAACCCACGAATTTTGAGTTTTTGTGAAAAATTTCGATCTTCGAGTTTTCTTGGTTCCGATTATTTGAAGCAAATCGATCGATCAAGTGCGCCTTGTTCAAAACAGAGTAGGTTGAGTATCAGTTTGTTCATTCAGTTTGTTTTATTCAGTTTATTGCTTGTGGGGAGAGGGCAGAGACTCCACACATTTTGGTTCATCACTCCCGGCCGTCGAGCATGCTGTGTGGGTACCAACTGAGGGATTAGAGGGCAAACCAGAAGGAGTTGCGAGCTCCGATCACCGTACGTATGATTTCTGTTATTGATGTTATACTAGTGGCATTTCGTGTCGATTTTACAATCTACGGGAGGCAGCACGCACTCCAAATGAAAGGATCCTGGCCGACTTCAACCGGGTGCAACTGAAGGCGAACAGGTCCAAGGCCACGAACAACAGGCTGATGAGTGCTGCCGTCTGCAGAAAAGGCTCAAGGTGACCGAACGCCTGCTCGTCCAATATGTGACCAAACCTGGAGCGAAGAAGCGGAAAGTTGAGTGGTCCTCGAACTAGTAATAATAGCTGCATTAAAATTGTGAAATAACATTTTCAGACTGTCATAGCAGTCATAAATGCCCAGTGCTAAAGTACAGAAAAGCAGAGCAACTATTAAATATACATGTGTTGATCAGAGGAGAGTTGCATTTTTTCTTCAAAATATACTTAATGAATTTATTTTTTGCTTGCTGCGAATGTTGACGCCAATCGCTAGGGTAGGGTACAATTGGGTTCAAGCAAAAATGTTTGCAGTTTGCAACGCTGAAAGCCCTAAAATGGTCATGATCCAGCCGACGGTCATCTACCCATTGAAGATGCTCCCTCTGTTGAAGTTGATGATGCTCCCCCTGTTGAAGCTGTTCCACCCGTTGTTCCACCTGTTAAAGCCTCCAACTCTACTGAGGCAGCGTTTAAAGTTGCAGATGCAATGCTGCAGATGTCGAATGCCTTTTGGGATGGTGCTCCCGGCATTTACCCGTGGATGGACTATGGCGACCGCCCTGACGTGCCTGCTACGATTCGTTGAGCAGCGCTGTTCGGGATTTCTTGAGAGAGAGTGGTTGGTTCCATGCCTTATTTGCTTCTACACCTGTTTCTAACGGCTTCAAGCTCAGCACCCCATTCACTACCTATTGCATCTCGTCCTCTTCTGGATGCGGTGATCATCCGGTGCCCTTATTGTATTCGACTCCATTGTCAGACTTCATAAATCTGTTGAAATTTGTAACCGCGTTTTAGTGCATGGTTAATCGCTAGATGGGTCCAAGTCACAGTTCCTGACTATGTTCACAAACGGTCGATCTCTGCTCACGGGCGCAGCAATCACACAGCGCAAAAGTCAGTTTTCCATTGATCTTTGCTGGCAATACGGCATGTTTCAGCCCCCTTGGAGGATCGACGGAACACTGGATGAGTCCTCGATGATTGAAACGTGTACCATCGTTATCGTCCATGTCAAACTCATCACAAATGACTTCAGGAGCGCCAAGTGGATAAGGGTTTTCTCTGGTGATGAATGGGTACAGAGAGGTGACGTCCAAGTAACGGATCTGCTCAGAATCGTCGCAAATATGCTTCATGTTTACTGCTCCAGTTCGACCACCTATAATAGTCGTGAGTACTTGTTAATAATTTTCAAAACTTACCAAAAAAGGAATGGCGAGGTTCCAAACGTCGCAATGCTTTTGTGCAGCTTTTATTGAAGCTGCAATTGAAGCATTCCAGGATTTTCGCTGAGCATTCTTTCAATTTGACATGTCCATACAGTATCAACTTTGTAGCCTAGAGCTTATAAATCTTGCTATTAGTCAAGGGTCGCCGGTCTATTGACAAAATTGAGTTTTACGTTGATTGCAACAAGTCTGCATGGATCACTATCGGCCATTTTGATCTACAGCCGGATAATCCTATCGGCATCGTCTTTGTAATACTAAAGCCGGAAGAAACGTAAAATCCGTTGATTACGCGACCTACCTGCGCTTTTAAGGAGCAAAGTACACTTCCGTCCACACCGGAAGGTCCAAGCATACTGCAATCGCCCTGGCTAGAGCACACAGCAAACTCAGCAGCGATTCAAAATCGAAACGATTGCTTCGAAAGAACGAGATTGATTTGTCGTCATCATGTCTGAAATAACAGACGATTAAATCGCAGTGATCATGATAAACGTTCGGTATCCACTCAGAAACACACGTTTACATTTAATTTATTTTTTACTCACAAAATTAGCAGTTTTTTGATCATTTTGAAAGTTATTGGGTCAACTCAAAAACACCCATAAATAATTATTTTAATTTTTAACTCACAAAATTTGAAATTTGCGGCAATTTGGTCTTAAAAACACAAAAAAATATTAAAAAATATGAGAGCTGCCGTGAATGCTCCCTAAGACTACCCTTGCAGGATGGGTTGTCTAAGAGTCTCATCTCAAAACTTCAAACTGTTCTCACAATCCAGCAGAAATCGGGTTTAAAGAATCTGAACAAAGGGAGATGACTCACTTTTAGTTGAAGAAATCGCGCAGCGGAGATCGACATCGTTTGCTGTAGGCTTAATTTACCCAAGCATCTGAAAACAAGCGGTTAGCTCGGAATAAATCCAAGATCGATGAGTCGATCGATGAGGTCGCGACGAGAGAAAATTGAACGCTCGACAGTCGACGAGTCAACAACAAAAAAAATCGATTGAAAGCGCCGGAAAACAGGTTATGCTCCGCTCTATTACGACCTCTCGGTCCAGCAGGCGCGGGCAATTAGCACCGCCGGGAGTCTCCGAACCGTGCCGAATGTGAGCTTACATGGGTTGATTGATCGTAATATGCACCATTATCATCACGTCTCTCGCTCAGCTAACTCTGACGGGTCCGGTGGTTAAGACACGACCTTCACAAGAGACAACTGTAGGTTTAAATCGCAAAAACAGCTGAAAAGAACGACTAGAATAAGAGAGAAACCAGCGCACCAATGGTACGCGGAATATTCGTTTGGAGACGCGAAGAGAGGAAGTCTGAAAGGCTTGACATCGACGCGTAAACAAGAACTGCGATGAGTGCGTGCAGCCACTCGCGGTAGGCTGATTTTTGGTCACAAATACAGCAAATAGGATCGGACTTTTGCGGCGCCGCTCTATTGCGACCTCTCAGTTTTGCATAATCATTAATCCGAGGATTGCGGTGTTGTTTGCTTGGAGTGGATCAAAACAGAAATGAGGAAAACGTGGCTAACGTTGAGTGAGTTTGGGCTGGCGCTGTCGCCTCCCTTGGTCAATTCGACTTCGATGAATTCAGAATAATGATTTGAAACAGAGCCCTTCTTCAAATACATCGAATGGAAAAACTGCGACCAAATCATAGCCTTTGTAGAAGCGAGTAAACACAAGATTATTTAGATCTTAACAGAATCAGGGCATTTGTAAGAAAATTAAGCCGTTAGACAGTGGCGAGTCCTGCTTGGAACGACTGCTTTGTTGCTTGTATCGCGGAGCGAACGCCGCCAGAAATGACGCGGCCGCTTCGATAAAAACGCCTCGCCGCCATCTTCATTCTCTCCGTTTACAACGTTTCACCTCGCTCGTATCGATCAAACTTTCTCAGGTCGTACTGTGTTGAGCTTCTTCTGCGATAAAATGTGAGTGTTTTCGTTTTTTTGTGATCAAAACAGCTGACAATGTGGTGGTAACCTTTGCTGAGCTTGTTTGAAACCCGTTCATGCGCGATGTAAGTGAGAATCGGTTCGTAGAGTCAATTTGACCTTTCTGGACTAACAAATGATGGCTATTGGGGTGATAGTTGGGCATAAACCGAACAAATTGAGGCATACGTTAGACAAACCATCATCC
This sequence comes from Steinernema feltiae, assembly GCA_007213375.1. Taxonomy (NCBI): domain Eukaryota; kingdom Metazoa; phylum Nematoda; class Chromadorea; order Rhabditida; family Steinernematidae; genus Steinernema; species Steinernema feltiae. The sequence continues at coordinate 7,414 of MQUG01000827.1, read as the reverse complement.
CGAAAAGCAAATTTGCTCGTCTTTCCTTCTCAATCTATTTGAATCCAGAAACGTTTCGTTTTGGGTTTTAGCGGTTTTAGATTCGGGTTCGGCGCTTTCAAATCTAAAAAGTTTGGATGTAAGATCGTTTCTCTTCAACAAATCGAGTTTAAATCCGCACTTCCAACACAGAACGAACGAAACACGCTAAAAATGTTTGTAAAACTAAGAATGTGAAAAGTTTTCAATTAAAAAAAATCGTTTTTAATTCAAGTTTACAGGTATCCAAGTCCACTGTCGGAGCACTAAACGACACAACGAACACTCGTTATCGCGATTACTGACCCAACTACATCTCCTTACCTCAATCGACTGTGGAGAAAGATTATTAACTACAGCGCCTTCCCCAGTGCCGACTGGAATACGTAACCTACCTTAGTGGATTGTGGATTGCCGGATTGATCGGAGCCATTCTGCTAAGAGACTGCAATGATTTCACGTGAAAATACTGTGCAGCGCGACATAAAAGGGGAAACGCCGAAAGCGACGCGATAAGTGAGGATCTCAATGTTTGACAAAATACAGTTCAAAATGGTGCAGTAGGAAGAAGGCCAAACAATCTCATTAATCGGGCTCGTCACAAAAAACGCCATAGGAAAACGCAGAATTCGAAATTCAAAAATACGAACAGCGGACATTTCCATTCTGTTCAAATGTCAGTGCGGTCCCGCAGAGAACGTCCGCGCCAATCAATACTCGTGACTGTCGCACCTTGAGACGCAGCGTCAGTTCGCAGGCGCATTGGTTATCGTATGCAACGCGAGAAAGCACTGTTTACGTCTACGGTAACGCTATCAAGCTTGTGGTGTTGCTCACACTGTTTTCGATTCCCGTGCTTTCGGACGCTGCACGTCGGTACGCGACAACTCGGCGCCGCCGATTCGGCGCCAGGACAACTCGGCGCCGGGACAATTCGGCGCCGGGACAACTCGGCGCCGGGACTATTCGGCGCCGCGACAACTCGGCGCCGGAATTCTTTTTGAACTTATTTTTATAAAACATAATTTCTATGACAGGCAAACCCTGCGGCAGCTCCTAGGCCTAAGCCTAAGGCAGTTACAACATGGTTAGCTCAGCACTAAGCCTTAACACTCGGTTCTAAACATGTTTCCCAACAACACGACGTGAGAATAACAAGTTCTAGCCGAAATTCTCCTCAGGTAACTTTTAAAACTTGATCAATGCACAGAAGACTTGAACTCTGTCATAGAAATTATGTTTTATAAAAATAAGTTCAAAAAGAATTCCGGCGCCGAGTTGTCCCGGCGCCGAATTGTCCCGGCGCCGAATTGTCCCGGCGCCAAATTGTCCCGGCGCCGAATTGTCCCGGCGCCGAATTGTCCCGGCGCCGAATTGTCCCGGCGCCGAATTGTCCCGGCGCCGAATTGTCCCGGCGCCGAATTGTCCCGGCGCCGAATGCCGGCGCGATCGCGCGCCGAGTTGTCCTGCTCCGGCTGCACGTTGATTCCGCTAGTTTGCGCTCTTTCCTCCGCTCGCTTACTGTTACTTACGCTTACCGCTTACCGTGTCTGCTGCTGTCAGGTATGAACGACAACGGGAAATTGGCAAAAGATGATGAGCACATGAATCCGGTTGGCGTTGTCGATTCCGGCGATGTTGACGTCCACGACGGAAACGATCAGTGGGTGCTGGATGAGCGCATGAAGCGCATGATCATGGACCTCCAACGTCACTGGTTGACCGACCACCAACAGTCGCGCGAAAAGCTCCTAGTTGAAATTACCGAAAGAGTAAGTCGTGGTTGTGCTAGATACGGTCATTAGATTACGGTACGTTGTAGCTTCATCAAGAGTTCTTGTCCGATCAACAGAAAATCCGCACCGAGTTGTTTACGCAGTTCAAGGAAGAACTCGACACCGCCATGTTCGTCAGCATAATGGTGGCTCTCTGACCTGCTTTACTTTCAGAACCGAGGTCGAGCAAAAATCCGTGAAACTCTTCGAGGGGAACTTGTGAAAGTTAACGACAAACACCGAAAGGAAATCTCGACGATCAAAAAGAAGCAGTGGTGTTGGGAGTGCGAATCAGAAGCCATTTACCACTGCTGTTGGAACACGGCCTACTGTAGCGTAGAATGCCAACAGCGCCACTGGACCACGCACCGCAAATTTTGCCGACGCAAGCAGCGCGGAGGTGCTCCTGGCGCTGGAGACGGCCCCGGTCCCATGGCTCCGGCCCAACAGTAACAATTTATGACTGTGACTTGTAACCATCCGATCTCCTGTGGTTTCATTCATACACGATTTTTTGTCTAATTTCCATCCAACAAGTTTTAATAAACGTAGCATTCAAATTTTGCAACCGTTGCTACCGTCGCTAATTCGCAACAATCCCTCGTCCTGCAGTTTCTTAAGAGCTGGCGTGTAGTACTGCTCTGGAAGATGCTTCAGTTCCACACGGCGACGAGTTTTGTTTCTGCAGTAAAAAGCCACCGTTACTCAGTGGTTCAGTGGTCTACCACTCATCAACAACGATTCGCACTGGTGCGCTGGGCTGGTCGCAATGCTCTCGTCGATTTAATCACCCAATTTCGCCAGAATCTGATTGCATCACCTAAAAACGACAGCGAGCAGGATGTCGATAATCCCCTGGAATCCCTGCCTCGTATGAGCAATTTAGTTGACCTTACCAGTGATGCCGACTCGATGTCAAAATCTTTTCGAGTCGAGTCACGAGTCGGCCAGAAAATCGAAAATTATTATCTGTGTTTAACGATACAGCACGTTTTCGCCTCAAAAATAACAATAACGATGAGTTCATCAATAAAATTGTCCTCAGAACTGTCTTAAATATTTTAAATTGTGACTCGAAATGTGGGAATCTTTTCAGGTCGAGTCACGAGTCGGCCCGACTCGAGTCGCCGACTCGAGTCACTGACTCGTCGGCATCACTGGCGGCCACTGCTTTTGGTGACCTTGAGCGGCTTTGGTCCTTGGACCTTGAAAGGAGGTGACTACAACCCTTTTATCTTTTCTTCGGAAATTTTTGGGGTGAGGTTTTCTGAGCGCTCAACCGCACTGCAAAAATTGTATTCTACTTAAAAATTAATTAAATTAAAATTAAAATTGTATGTATTCTACTCGTATTCTACTGAAGTAGAATACGTTGAAGTAAATTTTACAATATATTTTCTCAATGTCACAATTAGAAAAAGATGTAAAGTTAACCAGAATCTTTAGAAGCCACGCTTTATTACGGAATTTGTTAGACCCGGTTCCAAAATTTCGTACTTAATGTTTGTATTGCGCAGCTGCTGTATTGATTGGTTAAGTGGTCGCTGTCTTTGAATACAGTGAGCGCGGAATCACAAAGAAACGAAGTGCTGGAATGGCGGAAACATCTCCTCTGCATTGAAGGTTGAGGCTTTCTGTCCTCTGTAAGTTTCTATGCTTTGGCATCGCATTGCCGCTCTCCGCATTGTTTCGTCACATTCATTGCTATTAAAGTCGTGCGGAACGTCGTTTTTCAGCTAAACAATGGATGACGTGCCTCTCTTATTCGCCGAATCCGTAGCGCGACTCTTCGATTACGACTCGCGTTCCTCATTAAAAGATTCCAGATCTAGTCTCTTCGGGAACGTTGGCCGCTCGCTGTGGGAGAAGCGTCTCCACGTCTTCCTCTACGTTGTTTACAATCCGGCAGCGGGCACCTTCGACTACTGCCTGCATTGTGGAAGGTATGAATCCGCTTGGCGTATAACACCATACACCTACGATCCTGCGGATCATCGCTTTGTTTTCTGCTTTGAAGTGAATTTACTCAAAGAGAAAAGTTCTCTGGGCAACACGAATGTTACTTGAACGACTGCAACGCCTTCAGATCCGACGCTCCTGAAGCTGCTGAGAACTCCATTTGCCCGAACTAAATTGCACCTGTACGTGAAATGTCCAGAACTCCTGAAGCTGCTACCGGATTACTGTACCTTCAACTGCATACACAATTGGGGTCCAATCGACTCCAGCAAAGTCCTAGACACGATCATTGAGCGCTCGCAGGCATGTAGACGACTGGAAAACGTCAGTTGCAAGGAATTCTTCAAAAAGCGCGGCAGAGAAGCATCGATTGCTTGGATTGCGACAAACAAGCGACTAAGGATGATTTCCGGGTATTTAATTATTGAACGTCGTTTCTTTGTGATTAAACGGAGCAACCGATTTTTTTGTTTCCTTTTCGTAAAATGATTTTCGTTTTTGTACGTACTTGAATGGTAATTAATCGAAAGTTTGGAAATTGTTTACAAAGGGTTTCTTGCTGCGACCTCTACTTTCACAATTTCAAATTTTGATCAGACCATGTTTTTAGTCCTCAATTTATGTAAATACGAAATACGACGACTTTAGTTTAATCAGTATAATCCTTACTACATCCACCCTGCGCAGAAAGAGACTGCGGTTTCAGTTCTCAATTCAAGGTCCGGCTTTATTCATGTAATCCTAAATGTTGACATTTTCGGAAATGAAACGATGAAACATCGCGTTTTGCAAGCATCACATATTGTAATGCAAAGAATTGTGTTTTTTGAGACCATGTATTTCTGATAATGCCGCGACGTTTAAAGACGTTTGTTTTAATTTTCGGTTGCATCGTTGTGATCTAGACTAAAAAGTTGAGCAAACCATCCATATCGTCACAATTTATGCACAGCTTGCATTTCCGGGACAGCAACAACACAACAACAACAACATACTTCTCTTTTCATATCTATCAATGATCGAGCTACTATTTTTGAAAAGTCAACAATTTAATAAGTCTATGAAATAGCATTTTTGATCATCAATATTGCCTTCTGGTTTCTCAGCTACCGCCGGCAATTTCTAAGATAAAGGAACCATTGAACCACGAGCTACTTTCATTGAAAACCAGATTTTTTTCAATGGTGTATTCATATTCCAGTTTCTCTTGTTACATTAAGCTTCAAATGATTTTTTGCATATATGGACGCAAAACTGTGACCTTTGATTGGACTAGAATAAAACGTCAATGAATCACAATTTTCAAACACGTACCTTTAATTGCACAGAACTACCGTAGGTTGACTTTCTTTTAGCTTATGTAATTTTTTGAGAGACAATTTTCCACGTTGAATTTTTGTTTTGAATTGATTTATATCCAAACACGATATTTTTAGTCTGGTGATCCAAATTTTTGAAAAAGTTCTGAGGATGAATTAGTTCAGAACAAGCACAATTTCAGCGTGCATTTTTCAGTGACCACAAGAAGCATTTAGTTCGATATTGAGAATACTACTAAATCCCTTGTTTATGGGTTCTTCTTTCATTTAATTTCTTCTATCCTGATTGTTCTCTTTGTCAGCAAGTATTTTTGGTGTCTTCATTAACACGCTATGTAGCTGCGCTGTCAGCTGCAATGTCCTTAGTTTTGGAAATGCCCTCAAGCTCTGGTTTTGTAACCACAAACATAAGATTCAGATAAGATAGAGACAGCAATTCTGTTCTTTGCCTGTTAGCTATCCGAATTAAATCGTCATAACAGCGCAGATTTTGCGCAGGTAAGCTCTGCAATACTTGAATACATTCAATACTCTTGGAAAATTATAAAATTTCATTTTTTTTTAAATTTAATAAAATTTTGTTTTGGTTTTTCCAAGTAATTTGGGTGAACTCACAATGCGTTGGTTTTGTTGAATTGTTATTTTTATTTGAATATAATCAGCTTTGTATATGTTCAGGGTTCTTGAATTTATTGATATACCATCAACAAAGAAAAAAAAGAAAAAAAAGTTTTGTTTACAAACAATTTATTATTACAAAACGAGTTGTGATATGTCCTGCATTGTTCGGATGAGATACCTGTTAAACCCTGTTAAATTACATAAACATCTTTCTTTATTTTTGTTTGCATTTTTGGTGGCCGTTTTTAAATTTAAAATCGTCCACTTGATTTTTGCTTTTATGCACGTAATTTTTGCAATAGGGTTTATGGAGCTGATGCATACATATTTCAATCAATTTTAAATTTTTTCTTGAAGCTTGCAAACGATAAATCATCTTTTTTTCTCGTCAATTGGAAAATTATTAAAAAATAATATTATTTAAAATTAATCTCAATAAATTTTAATTTTTTAAGATTATTCCAAGTATTTTGGGTCTTGATTTTATTGATCCTTCGAACCATGAAAGGTGCTCCTCGACCGAACTGTCGCCGTTTTTAAGCAACATTCTTACCCTAGTGACTACGGTAGTTGCCCTTTTGCTTACTATCATTGCTTCGTATGATTGATTAGTGAATTTCCGTTTCGTCTTCCGTTTCATCAATCTTTTGAAGTGTGCGGTCCTCAAATGCATAAATAACAAAACTTGATGGTATACGGTGGGATTTAAGGATTAACTTTAACTTTAAGATTTAACTTTTTGTCTACTGGGGTGGCACATTCGGATTACGGTAGCAATGCGTGCGTTACGTCGCACTGTCGCATTGTGAGAGTCATAAACACAGTTACTCGCGCGGAGGACATTTTTTAAAGTCAAGGTTGTTCTTGCATGCTACGCTTGCCTATGACCTCAAAGTGCGCCTAGAGTTAGCTTTTAGGATTCTTTTGCTAAAAGGGCTGTCGATACTGCTTCGTAGGGCATTCAGGCTTCGCGCCAAGCTCAACTTAGACTTTGCCTTAGTAGTTTAGCCGGCACTTGTACCGAATATGTGTGTTCGCAACCAATTACATGATTTTTAATTCAACACAAAATTCAACGTTTACATTTGATTTGCAAGTATTGGCATAGAATCGACTACAGCGCGTTTTGACGACGTTTGTGTTTTAACAACACTTTTTTATTTTATTTTATAGCCTTCCACTTGAATTTGTCTTATTTTTTGCTGCAGTTTTTTTGAAGCTGCAGCTGATAACAAAATTTTAAATTTTTTGTTAAAGCTGACATCTGGCAAACGATAAACCACAGTTATTCTAGTCAATTGAAATATTGTTATTTAAATTATTAAAAATTAATCTAAATTTTTTATTTTGTTTTGGTTATTCCAAGTATTTTGGGTTATCTCACAAGGCGTTGGTTTTGTTTAAGTGATTGTTTTTCAAATAAAATCAGCTTTGTATAGGTTGACGGTTCTTGAATTAATTGATACATATACCATCAACAAAGAAAAGAAAAAATTTTTTTTTGTCATTTTTGGTCGTTTTTGACAAACAATTTATGATTACAAAACGAGTTTTGATATGTCCTGCATTGTTCGGATAAGATACGTGTTAAACACTGTAAAATTACATAAACATCTTTTTTTATTTTTGTTAGCATTTTTGGTGACCGTTTTCACATTTAAAATCGTCTTTCCCTTGAATTCGACGTTATTTTTGCAATAGGGTTTATAGAGCTGATGCAGT
>MQUG01000826.1:0-52532 GCA_007213375.1 Steinernema feltiae | reverse complement strand
TAAAGAGGAAGAGGCAATTAGGTGATTATGACACAAATTGGTTAGCCGAAACGTGCGTAAATTGAAAAGTTGAGGTCAATTAACACCTCCACAAGCAAGTTCATTCTAGGGAAGAACATCATCGTTTCGTCATTTCAAAAATAAAAAACGGCTTACAGTTTTCAAATCTACAGTAACTGACAGAGTGTTGACTGTTTAGACCGTAAGCCGTGTTTATTCAAGACAAGAGAATGCGTTCTTGGCTCGTTAAGTGAGACTTGGCGTTCACATCGGTTTCGAGGCTCTGTAGGTTGTGGCAAAGTAAGCAATCAAGCAATTACGCACGCACTGTGAAACGTGCGTGAACCGTAATTAACTTTCGGTCCACCTCCTCCGCAAGCAGCACTTGTCAATTGTAGTTGGCGAAGGTCAGCAATCGGAACAAACAACTACATTCCCATCCATTGTTTCTCTCAAAAGCGCTGTTGTTATGAACAATTGTTTTAAACGTTGCTCACATAGAGGTCAGGGAATTCTGAATTTGAAAGCAAAAATTATCTAAAGCACAACGATCAGCTCAACAGGACTCGAAGGCTGAATTTAGTCGTGGTCAAAACGTGCTGGTGAAAATTCAAATCGGATGATTTTTGGTCAAAATCCGTCAAAGACTTCTTATTGCAACCGCAAAGCACATTCAGTTTTAAAATCAAACAAATTTTCAATTTCTGAGCCTCTTTGGACAGCTGCGCAACGTTAAGGTCTTTGTATACGTCAATAGCGAACTAGAAAGACTTGCCATTTTGCTACGAAAAATGACGGATAATGGAGAAGCTAAAAGAACCCGTAATCTCGGTCCACAAGCATCTTTTGCCAATTTGCGGCAAGCTCAAAAACATAACTTAGGCGTAGGCCTGAGCGTGGCCAAGCTGAAGTCGCAAATTACAAAAATGAGCACCAAAGCCAAATGATAAGCAATCATCAATCCTCGGATGGGCGCCTTCAAATGCAAGCACGTTTCTACTTGGCTTGAAAGACACCCTAAAACACCTCTACTGTTGGCATGAGCCTGGGAATGTACGATTGCTGTGGACGCCGCTTAAGTCGGTCCTTTCCTCCTGGTTTGTTAATTAAAAAACCAGCGAAACAAAAGGATTAACGGCGAGCAGATTGTTTGGCGCCTAGAAACGACCAGTTTGCGTCATTTTTGAGGAGAAGAAAACATGACCGCGAGAGACAGTGGTCGCCGCTTCGGATAGAAGCGAAACTTGACATATTAATTTACAAGATGTCATTTCTTGTCAGAAGGACGTTCCAATCGATTGGCACGGAGATCTTTGATCCCCTCCCCTCGGCGGCGGCCCTAATTTCGGCTATTTTGACAAATTTGGCAATTTTGTGGTTGTGTCGTACGTCATTGACCGCATAATGGTTTGTTTTTCATGTTTTGGGGAGGCGGCTGAGTCAGAAAACAAGATTTTCACGACGAAATTGACCTTTGCTTGTGCTTTTGGTGCTTTGAGCACCAAAATTGACTTTTCGTGGATCATTTTGCGCACTTTCTTGTTTGTCAAGTCAAGCGTTTAAGCTACAACCAACGCCTTAAAAAGTCTAACAGGATCATGACTCTAGTAGATGATATTTTTACTTATGAACGATGAGCAGTTTGCCTTCTATTTATAGCATTGAGGGGTTCGCGGTTTCAGCTAAAATTAACAAGCTCTCATTTCCGAAAATTGACACGTCAGATCTCCTGTATCGTGTTGCAAATTATTGTAGTAAGCGCGTAAATTGTTGCCTCAAAAGACCGCAGAGCGAAGCGTAAAATCGCAAAAAAGCTTCTCGGAACTTTGCCGCCGGTTGTTTGCTACTTTGCGACGATGCAAAAACAAAACGTCGCTTCGATTCACTTAATCTTTGACCTGCGGCGCTGCTCGCTCCCCGGAGAATATTTAAAGAAGCCCCGAATTAGCGTCCAAGTCAAAGGACGTCCAAGTTGGACACCGCTTCCACACCGTTAAACTGTAAACAAATATAGGTATTATGAGGACTTTGGGCTAAATTTGGCTTTAATTTGTCATGTTTTGACGGATTGAGGAAGCGAAACAAGAGGATTGTTGTTGTCGAGAACGAGCATCTAAATATAAGCCCCCCTAACTCATTTAGAACTTCTTCAGGGTGCCCGTTGCGCTTGAAAGTGCGCCGTTCCCTCGATCCCTGCTTAGTATGCATTCTTTTAAGACTGTTTTCGCTTATTTGATGATGCGAATGTCCTGGGGTTAAAAATAGGGCAAGTGTAAGATATTAATGATTAGCTTGCTTAAAACTGAAAAGCCGAAGATTGAGAGAGGGTGAATCACGCCTAAAAAGCCAAGATTCTGGAGTTGTTTGGATGTAAAACGAAGAAATTTGATGATCAAAACGAAGAAATAGATCTTGTTTAGACGCGGACGCGGGCGAGAGCAAACACAGACAGATGATGATGCGTGTGGGAGGTCCGCGAGGGAATTCGACTCCTTCCGCTCGTTCCGGAGCAGCAAGCTTTGATCAGGGCGGTTCATTAGGAGACCTTGTTTTTGTGGCACAACGTTTTGAACCTCGTGGAAATCTATAATTGTGGCACGCATGTATAAAATCACGAAAACTCGAAGAATTTTGGAGATTTTCGTGTGTTCTAGAGCAAACGAACTAAGATCTCCCTATGACCCTAGTCCATCCTAGTATCCTAGTACAACCCCAAATCGCTATTTCACAATTTCACAAGATCATAGATGGGGGCGGTGGAGCTACAAATAGATGAAAAGGTTTTGCGAATCTCGAAAACAATTTTAAACGTTGAATTGGAGTTACCACGAGCTACCGTAATCTTTCAATTGCGGCTTTCAATTGTCACGTGTCTTTCGTTGTTTGGACTTTGGACGTTTTTGCACTTTTAACTTTAAAACTCAAATTACAGTTACAACAACCCTTTGAAATGAAGGAAACATGACTGACCAAACTGCGATACAACGAAGCTCCAGGGAGCTTTCAGTGATCAAACAATACTTGGGTCTGTGAGCATCAGAGACAAGAAGATGCATCAAAAGCGTCCAAAATTGGCCTTTTGCGGGCAATCGCACAAATGGAGGAATAAAATTAGATTGCGGGCGCGAGTGCAACACACCAATCGGGGCGCAATTAGTGCGCAAACACGCAAATGATCGCCTCCACCGAGCAAACTAGGAACGCGGCGTGATAAAGGGTGAATTCGAGTGAAAGCAGCGTCACCTATTCTTAAATGAATTGGACCAATGAATAATGTAGATGGTTTACTCTGTACACGTCACTCTACTTGGAAATTACAATCAGGCCATTTTTCTCCGAACCTCCCTCAAACTGTGACCTTTCGGGTGAAAAATGAGTGACAAATTGAGGCTGAAACCAGCTGCTTGACGCCGCGATATCAAATCGGAACAATGCATGGCGATTGAGATTGATTGGTGGTGGTGGAAGTGGTCGACAACGAGAAAGCTCGAAACGACTAAAGCGAGTAACACAGAGAGAGAGAGTTGCGTTATCGCGCCGCCAGAGGAGGAGGGGCGCGGCATTTGAACACAAACCGTGATGTGATGGCACTTGAGCAGGCAGTTCTGCCCCCTTTTTACGCGCCGAAAATCGCCGTTTCTACACAAACTGGCGGCAAAAACACGCGTTGGCTGTCTGCTGTCGACTGATGTGCAACATTTGAAATGAGAGGAAGGAAGTTTGAAAGTGAGGATTTGAAGAGGACGACAAGAGCGGATGGCTGTGAAGTGGAATTTCAACATTTGCCGCGATTTTTTGGGATTGTGATGCCACTTGTTACATAGTAAAGAAAAGATTATGGCATGGCAATTGTGTCCACTCTCTTTGCTCGGCGAACAGCGAACAGCTCAACGGTGCGATTGCGACAGGATTATAATTCGTAATTTTGAACAACTGTGTCGACATGTTGCGGCTTACGGGCAGAACTTGCGTGTTCGGCAGACCCCTCTTTGTCAAAGAGCACAACTCTAGTTAGCTAACAAAAGAGGGTTGAAGAGTGTTCGTAGTTAGCACAAGGCAAAGAAATTGTGCGGGACATTTTCACGATTTTTTACCGAATTTTTACGCGAGATTCCAGCGCCTTTAGACCCAATGAAACCGATTTTTTTAAACAAAAAGGTCACCGAGCCTGCTCTAAATTCCCATCGCGCCGGTTGGCTCAATATTCACTAAGGTAAAGTAAATTTGCCTGTTTTGTGCGTTTAACAGTTGAACTGTTCGGTTTGGCTAGAAAACAACGGAAGTAGGTAGCTAAATTAATGAAAAAAGCTCATAGTTGGAAAATCGTACCGGCTTGATAACAAAAACTGCTTATTGATTCGAGCCACGAGCCGGCCGGCTCAATTTCCGGCTCGTCAGCTTCACTGATCTGCTTTACTCGTTGGCTTCACTGGTCATTGTGCGGGAGATTTTGCGCTATAGTACCGAATTGTCCCCTCCAGATTTCATCGCCGTTGCGGAGCGCTTGACCAGACCAGACAAAGGTAAACGATTTCTACGCACATTGTCAATTATTGACATGTTTTCATTCCCGCTTTTTGTGTCCTCTCTCCACCGCAGCTTTCACGTAAACATCATAGCAATTTCCTATTCGTTTTTTTCCAAAATAGCGATTTTCTTCGAAAGGTATGGCCAAAGATTTCCCGTCCAAAATGCAACAAAAAAGAGGAGCTTAGCCTCAGGCTCAAAAGCAATTCTAATGAAACATTCCGCGCAATGAAACTAAAAACAACATTGTGTGCAAACAGACGCGGTTGAAAGTTGTTTTTGAGGCGAGATGAACGAGTGAACAGCTGCAGGGGATTTAGACGCTGTGGAGATTGACATTACTCACATTGCGTGCGCGCGGGGCATAATGACTGAAAACAGGCGCGGGTTTGAGGCGTATGAATGCGGTAAAAGGGACGTCAACTGATCGGACTAACAAGGCTGAATTCTAAGACAAATGAAGCCAAAATCCGCACTTTTTGAAGTCAGAAAACGGTTAGCCACTTTGAAAGCCGCAGAACAACGCAAAGCCAATAGACTGCTTGCTTGAGCTTGGACCAGAGCACCGCTGTGTGAGTGGGTTTATCAAAATTCTAAAAATGCGCCTCTGACCTTCGACTCAAATGTCTCGAGCCTATTAGTTGACAACTAATTGCCTGACACAAGTGCGATGGCGAATTCGCCTCTGTTTCCTAGAACCACGTCGTCTAGGGCATCTTCGCTTATTACAAAGCCAATTGTCTTGATTTCGAATGTACGGATTTAGAGATCAAAGTGCGGTCAACGATTTTCGAACAAACAAAACCAGACTCTAAACGCGTACGGTAAGCTTATTTAATTGCACTCCTAATTGCCACCTACGACTACAAGCGCATTATGCGGGCACTGATTCCATTAATCAAGTCGTCTAGATTGGCGCAACTGTATTGGCGTATAACAAACTCTCCTCTCAACAGTGCAATCATAAATTTTGGAGTGGTCGCCGTGAACGTACCCACGATTACTCAACAAACCGAATAACGTTGTTTGGCGTGTGGTAGCCTGAAAAACGAAAAGTGTGAACTTCTCAAACATTCACTAAAACATTCTGGACGCGCGTTGCACTTTGAAGCCAACAGAAAACAAGCTCCGCAAGAATATTCTTGGCCTTTGTTGAATTGCGAAGAGCTTCCTGGAATTTTCACAATGTTTACTCTCACGTTGCGCGATATTAGCATGCATCTAGTGACTAAGACTGGTGCGCCAAAAATAGACGACCGCTGAAACAGTGAAAACACTTTGATGGACTTTGTCTCGTGCGATAATCAACTTTGTTAGCGCAGTATCGGAGTGTAGGCGACGTAGTTGGGTGATTTAGAGAATTTTGTTCTTGAACTTGACAAAACATGTTAGCTCAAATTTCTTGCGTTGTTTTCAGCATTTTTTCCGCTATAAATGACACCTGTTAGGACAGATTTCAGCTTTAAATTCAAGCGCTGTGCTTGTGAGATGAAAACTTGGCAATTATTAAGAGAGGGAGCTGCAATCAAGCGTTTAAATTGTTTAATGTCCCAAAGACGAGAGAGAACTCAAAAAACATTTTTCAAATTTGAATTACGGAGTTGTTGGGCAACGGAAACGTTCTTTTATGTAGATCGATCGCAGAGAACAAAGCAAAAACAATGGCGTGTTTTAGAAGAGAACAGCATGTTATTGTTAGCGAAGCTACGAGTGGCCGCCAACGGTCTCAAGTGATTCAAGCTGTAAGTGGACTCGACTACACTAGGCTCTATCTTTTGAAGATTAGATCAGCAATCTTTTAGACCAAATAATTGCAATTTACGAACACTCAAAACAGAAAACCTCAAAATGAAGGCATACCGAGAGGTCCCAAGTGACTCTCAAGCCTATAGTCGTTTGTTTCAATGCAAAAAATCCGAAAAAACAGCTTTGCAAATCAAGAATCTTTGCAAATTCAATATATCTCCTCGTACTTTTTATCATCCACCCAGAATTCTTATGATTTACGGCACATTTGGACGCTCGAAATTGGAAAATTTAATTGAGCGCAAGAGGAAGAAGCAAACTTGAGAAATAAGACCAGGAAGTCGCCCATCAATGACGGCGCCGGTTCTACAGCATTTTCGCTGGATTAGCCAGAAAAAAAGGGAAACGCCCTCTCATACGGGTCCACTGCGATCAAACCAATTCTCACGCATAGATTAACGCCGAAAAGAGAACCCCTTGACACGTCAACTCTTTCTAAAACGCTGAAAAATCAACAATTTCGAAGAGTGACGGAAGACGCAATTATTCCACAACGTTCATTATCGCACGAAACGAAAACGTACTCGAGTTGGTGCGCATTTTAGAATAATTGCGGGTCTTTCGAGAGCAGACTGTTTTTGGGTGTTTTTGGAGTGGCAAACAAACGTCATTTCACGTTTGTAGGCATCAAAGCACGTACAGAAGAGTCATTTCGGCGTTTGAAAAACGCAAATTACAATACTTTAGGGGAGGAAATACCGAAATAGTCGTTCTGGAAAACAGTAAACAATGGGAATTCCCCGAGGAGCTCCGTTTAAACGCATAATTAAAGCTTATTTCCGTCTGGACTAAAAATGGCACATTTAAAGGTTCACGCTTTGCTACTACGATTAGGAAGCAGCCTAGAACACCGGCTACCGTATTGCCCGCAAGTACACGACGGAGCAAGACAGCTTCATAAATAAAGCGGAAAGGAGGTGAAAAGTCAGTTTCTAGGTGACTTTTGGTCTCAAAACGTCCAAAATTACCTTGCGTTCCGTCTGACATCATTCCTCGCTGCGCAGAATGACGACATTTCGAGTTTTGGGCACTTTGGCGGCCCACACAGACGAGCCTAAAGTTGAAACAGCGCATCGCCCTCGCGACAAGTGCGACGACCAAAGACCGCGCGACATTTTCGCTTCTCAACGAGCGCAAACTTGACACATTGACGTAGGAGCTGCTGGCTAGTTGCAAATGCAAATGCGCATCGCGGGGCTAAGACGCCGTCGCTTGAAAGGTGATTAGGAAGCGCCGCAGGAGTCCTTCAAATACTCGCATGGAAGTGGTCGTGTCTGTGCGAGGCAATAGGACGCCGAATAGAGAGAAAGAAAAGTGGTTGGCACTGATTGACAGCAAAGCAGCAGACGAGAACAAAAGAAGCCAAGTTCAAGGGGGAGACAACGCGCTGTGTGATGGACAGAAAGCGTCGGTTTTTGTCAGTTTTCCTATAAAAAAACATCAAAATCAGCTATTTTCAGATTTTGCAAAGAAAAACCGAGTTTCTTCAAGCACTACTGAAGTACTGAGGAAGCTACGGCCAACAAGTAGTGAATGTACCAAAATTTGGGAACTGCAGTCTTCAATCGTGATGTATTCATAAAATTTGAAGAAGCGAAAATATCCAACTATCCAAAGGCTTGTATTTGGTTATACAGATTAGGTTTTCAAGCATTTTTTTGCTTGTTTATGCCCATCGCAAGCGGTTTTAGAAATCTACTAAAGGGTGGCTGATAGACGCATTAACTCGAATTTTCATCGAATCTCGACCATTCAGCCACAATTCTGTGTTTCCTGAGTCGTTTCCGGCTACTAAAGGGTGGCTGATAGACGCATTAACTCGAATTTTCATCGAATCTCGACCATTCAGCCACAATTCTGTGTTTCCTGAGTCGTTTCCGGCTACTAAAGGGTGGCTGATAGACGCATTAACTCGAATTTTCATCGAATCTCGACCATTCAGCCACAATTCTGTGTTTCCTGAGTCGTTTCATACCAATTCGGTGGAACTTTCATGCCATCAAAATCAAGCAAAACGGCCGTTAATAGCCAGGAAACCCATCACAGGACAATGCACTACCGTATCTTGATCACTTTTGCCGCAATCAAATTGCCGCGAGACCACGTAGTTCCCAGTAAATGTAGGATCCCCCTTATTTAATTGTAACTCAGGACTGAGTTGTCCTACAAAAATTCTGAAAGGAGCATTTAGTGGGGAGGGTTGATTTGGTGGGGGTAAATGAAATTTCAGAAAAATGGAACGATGTCCGTTTCCCTTTAATCACCACAATTGGAGGTTAAACCTTCATTTTTACTCAAAGATCACGTAACGACACGTGTTTTTGGTCTTTGACATCAACTTCATCAAGTACATGGAACGATACATGCATAATCTGCCCATCAATTTGCTCATCAATCAAAAGGCTACATAATCAATTATCACATGACAAAGGTCATGACAATACGTCTCATCGGTTCGCCTTCTACAACATTCATCTCCTTCTCGCTTTGACGCATCCGTGAAAGTACATTTTCCACTACTTTCTCTTTTCTCTATAAGATTGACATCCTCCATCTAGCGCCCCAAAAAGCACAATTTTCGAAAAGAAAAACAGGCTCCGCATTTCCGCAAATTAGGATTCCTCTGCAGAGAGAACAAAGCGCGACGTCCGGAAATAGAATTCGTGGAGAACCCGCGGAGGTCGCGCTTCGGTCGCGCTAATGCAATTCCGGCGCTGCAGCTGCTGCTTTTCCGCATGGAGCAGAAGGCAAGGCTAAGTGAGCGCAAAATGCCGAATTTGATAAAAAAGGAAGTAAAGATCGCGCGGCGGCACGTGGCCTGATGGTTTTCTAAACAAACAATTCCTTCATTGAGAGAACAAATCTTGACTTTCGCACTTTTTGCTTTCGCAAACAGTCTGCTGTAACCGGACACCGCTGCGTGCGGAAGACACGTTTCCAGGTTGGTAGAGGTCGCTATATGCATGCAAGTTTAATCAGTCCGGATGCGACGAGCAGAGCAGAGATTGAGGCAATACAATTTTGGAGGAGAAATATGCGAAACGACAAAGTTCTGGTGATTTGAGGGGGTGGAAATGGCAAAAATAGGGCTTAACACCGTTGTTTATACGCGCCAGAGCCTCAAATCCCGCACAGCCGCAACCGGGTCGAAGAAAATAATATTTTCTTTTTAAGGAAAGCAGCCGTTCGCTGTCGTACGATCGAACCACTCGACTATGCATGCCTATTATGAAGTGAAAACAAGTCAGCTTGATCGATGGCAACAAAACAAGACGTTTTTTGGCGAAATGATGATTGCGACAGGATGGGAGTCGTCCGGTAGCAGAAAGCAGATTCCGGCAAAATCACTTTCGCGCCAATTTGGACATGAATCTATAGACTCATAGATCACGATAGCCTGAAGGAGCTCTCCGGGCCAGGCAACGAGCACAAAGTCATTATCAAAAGCATTAGCGTTCGCCTGCACCCGAGCCGCGTCCTCAATCTACCGTAACCGCCGCAGCCGCTCTTCAAAGTTCGGCCGACGTCAATTAAAAACAGAATGCAAACAGACGGAATTAATCAAGACTGCCTCGGCAGCGAAGTACGAACGATAGGGACGAACGCACCGAGAGATCTGCCTCATCCTCTACCCTTGAGCACCTTGCGACATCAATCGGCCGGCCGGCAGCAGCAACAACTCTTCTTCTTCGCAGTCCGTTCTCGTTGTTTGTCGAGCGCAGCGCGTTAAACAGCGCGCGAGAGGAGCGCTTGACATGCGATACTTCAAACCGCTTACGTTTCGAGTGATTTGGCGTTTGTGCCGCGGCAGAGTGATCATCCCAACTGCGCGCGCAGCAGTCGCTCGAAGCGCGCCGCAAAAAGAGTTTGCGAATCGGCAATCGGAGGACGCGCTAAACCACAGAACACAGCGGCCGGCGTGTGACAGTTTCAGGCACCAGAGGGGACGAGGGAGCGACGGTACGGGAATCTGTAGACCTCAAAGCACCATCTTCAAAAATTGGCGATTTTTTGTGCTTTTTTGGCCTCTAAATTATTACCGTGAAATATGAGCTCGCGTGGCACACACCGGAACCCTTGAATGTACCCAAAAAGCTCGGTTCCATGAAGCCATCGGTATTCTGAAGGAGCGCCATCGATCGTGTCAATGTATCTTCCGGGGATTAAGGCGATTTGCTCGCCAGTACACCCGCAGAACCTCACATCAGGCAAGAATTCCCCATTCGAAAATGCAAAGTTCGCCCGTTCGTCCCAACCCATCTCCAATCCTCAATTAACCGATTTATGTTTTCCTTGGGAATAAAATCGAAATCTGAGGTTCACAAGTTCTTCATCACGTCATTTCACCTCGTCTTCCCAAGTTTGACACGAATTGGATGCTTTATGGCTGAGAACAATCCAGAACACCGCAGGCCTGGTCACTGTTCGTCGTCAAATCACCTAATTCTATGCTGTTTTCACCCACTAGGCCCATAGAGCCTCAGAACAAGCTAGTTTTTTGCTTTAAACAAGCCATGCGAGTCACCGAAGCTCAAGAAATAGTCAGCAAACCTCGTTTTTTCAATGTTCTCAGCCATGAGGCATCCAATTCATGTCGAACTTGGCAAGATGAGGTGGCATGACGTGGCAAAAAACTTGCGAACCTCAGATTTCCATTTTATTCCGCAGGAAAACAGAAATCGGCAAAGTATATATAGGTTTTGCCGTTGGAAAAGAGACATCCGCACGGACTCCCGAACGTGCGAGTTTTCCAACTTGCGCCATTTTGAACGCGACAACATTGATAATTTAAAGTCGCTGAGTTTTCTTCACTTTCCGGCTTGATTCAGTCGATTGGGGAACGCGAATCGACCGGCAGTATCCCGGTGAAAACGATCAGTAAAGCCGACGAGCCGGAAATCGGCTCCTCAGTCCCAATACCTCATGCGGAGCGGTCGCTCCATTCTCCACCTTCAACGCAAAGATTAATTGCAGGATTTGTTTACTCAGTTTCACTTTCCGCACACGCGATTGAAACGACACGGCCTCGCAAATGCATGATTCAACAGCAACAACAGCACAACGGGGGTAGAGTAGTCACCAGAGGAGCATGCAACAAGGAACATCACAAGCAATCCAAAAACAACGATAACGCGCCTGTTTCGGCGCTCTTCTCTCGATCATCGGAATCCACAATTTATTACGCACAGAACATCATCTCCAGAATCATCAATTTCCTTCTTCTTCTTCCATTCTTCTCCGCTCTTCTTCTTGCTCTTCTCGCTCTACCTTTCTCTCAGCGAGGATGCGCTCGAATTCGGCATCTCCAAAGTTGTACGTTTGAGTTGGATGCGCGCCCTCGTTGCTGATGGAGCGGAAGACAGCGCACGAAATGAAGAAAATGACCGCCATCCACATCAGCGTGAAGCCAGGAAGCAAAGCGTAAGACCACCAGCGCGGGTAGTGCAGTGAACTGAAAATCACAATCAAAATCAATTTAGAATCGCACAGTAGTGCACTGACCTGAACTCAGAACAGCGAGCGACATGTCCAGAGACGAGTAGCAACACGACGTTCCTCGGAAGATGTTCCACAGAGCGCATGTTGAATGGTTACAAGTTGAACGGAAAGGAGAAACGCCAACGACCGCCGCGCTCGAATGAAGAGACTGAAGAATGACTTCTGGATTCAGCGTTTCAGACGACGAATCGGTTCAGACGTCCCTCGCGGTGTCCGTCAACGTGCCATAAGCGCAGTGCGCTTTGCGATGATCAAACTCGCCTGAACATGACCCGCTACAATAAATCGAAAACGTTAACTAACTCGAATGATAGCAATTGCGAGGCTCTTCCGCTATGTGTTGCCCTTGATTCGCAATATCCTCAGCCGTCTCCTCTGTCAACAGGAGCGCTCGGGGGCATCTTCCACGCTTCCTTGTAGCATTTGTCTTCTCCATCGCAGTTTATCTTCGTTTCCACGTAGCCAACAGGCAAATACGACGACAGAGTGCCACCAAAAGCGCCGTTCATGTCGATCCGGAAGATGCATTTGAGCGCGTCGATGCCATGACTCTAAAAACAAGAACGATCCAGTCTTCCCACAACGAGAACCGACCTCGTAGTAGCCATCCAAGTTGATATACACGTTCTCCGATTTATCAGTCGTTTGCAGGTCGCCGTCCACTTCGAAATTCGACATTCCTTCGACCAGAAACGCGTCTCTTCGCACGGAGATCTGAAAGAACAGTGTGGGAAGAGCTGAACACAATGGAGAGAACACTTACGTATTGATCGCATTTCTTGCAGCAAAAGAGGAGATAGTTCTCGATCTCGAATTGCGCCGTTTTCTGAAACAATTGATAAACAGTTATTTATAGCATCAATTACACTATATTTAGCGGCGGCCACGGTGCACACAAACGTTCAAATGAGCGCGGAGGCTCAGCCGTAGAAGAATACCGCGCGGAGAAACACATCTAGCGCTTCTTGGGCGCATGTAGAGCGACCGGATGCTCCAAACAACTGAGAAAACTGATCAGCGCGAGCTCCGGCATTGCGATTCCAAATGAACGCCGGCGCGAGCAACGGCGCAACGATGACACGCATGGCGCCTCTGTCGATTCAACTCGCTGAACTGATTGTGAGATGAGCGAACTGCGAGATCGCGCTGCAGTCGCAGACGGGGATTGTCGAGATTCTGAATCAGACAGAAACGCAGTCGAGTTGTCAGCGTTGTGGCAGCAACAGCGATGAAACAGAGGAACTCTTGGATCGCGAGTGAATTGCTTCAGGCAAACGGTGCGAAATAGCGCTGCGGGAGCCTGTGACGTGTGTGCTCGAACGCTAATTCAACGGCGACTGTCAGATGGCGGCGCGCAAAGTGAAATCCACATTGCATCGCATAAATCATGATAATGTAATCCTGGGGATCTGTTCACAAGGCTTCAATCCATCTCCACGCGCGATTTCACCTCATTCCGTCCATTTCCAGCAGGGTTATCTGACATTTTGCCTGATTTTGATGGCATGAACGTTAATCGAGACCGCCAATATAGCGGAACTAATGGTTGTTTTCGTGCGAGTTGCACCGGTGGTGCTCGCGCTGCTTCCTGGGCGCGTTCATTAAATGTTTTGTTGCATTTCCGCCCACCTCTGATACGATAAATTTATGACGACATTGAGTTTGCGTTTGCTTTCCCAGATTTTTGCCTATTGCCTTTACCTGCAAAAGCGTGCTGTGCTGGAGGGCATTTTGAGGGATTGATTCGCCAATCTGTGGAATAGTTCAAAAGCCATTCTTCGCGAAGCTTTTGTGCTTACTTTTAGTGTCTAGTTTAGGTTTTTAGTCCCACGTGGAAGTGAGAGGATTCGGGGAAACTCCACCGAAGGTAGATGGACTTGTAGGCTAACAAGGTGCATACTGTTTTGCGCATTTTTGATTTGTAGTTGATGTCCACGAAGCCATTGGTCAGCAAATGACCAATCTTCTGCCTTTTTTGGGCAGATCGCCAGATAAATTTGTGTTTCCCGAGTGGTTCTAGACCAATTCGAGGTCGCGAGGAGCGATCAAAACAATTTTGAGGACTCAAATTTAATCTACTTATGCGATGCGACTTTTGTTCTTCAAATCCTCAAATTGTGTGTTTTTACAACGAGAATTCAGCTTGAGTTTGAGTTTCTAAACAACAAATACGCGGTAAACAGGCGTCTAACGTGTAATCAACTTGAATTTGTTGTGAACAGGAATGAAAATCAGTGCTCAAAACAAAACAACTTCACGGAAATGTGTGACTGCGTTCAATTTGCCTTAATTATTGAGTGATTTCTCTTCTTTTCGTAGTTTCCTTCGGTAAAGAGTGAAGCATTTGAAGCAATTTGCCATTTTCTTCGCATATTCCACTTGCGCTGCGGGAGATCATGATCGTTTTCCCACCGAATATCTCGCAAACACTGACAAATTTCATTGTGCAACGTTCCCATTGAGTCAGCTCTGCGATTTCGGTCTTCTAAACAACAGAAATTAATTATTCGCAAGATGGATTAATTGCTTTCCACATGCGCAATTTTCATAAATCACGCGACTTTTGTTTTGTCACCCCAGATTCATCTTTTCATCTTTATCCTCTTGCATTCAGAGCTACGTTTTCGTCCGCGGATTATACGCGCTCGCCCCTAGCACCCCTGAACAACGACCGCATTGTCAATCTTTTGAGCTCCGAGCCTCACGATGAACGTTTTCATTTTCCACCGCGATCAGTACGAGCGTCTCTACAACTGCACTGGCGTTGACCTTGCGACGGTGGGCGAACCGAACGTGTTGTTGGGTCTATTCTACATGATGGTCGGCATCATATTCGAGGTTGGCGCTTGATTACAGGCGCAAAATACAAACAAAATCGACTTTAGCTCCTCTACATTCCCTGTATGAAGGTGCTTTGGTCACCGGCGCTCCGACAAAACTCGTGCCACAAAATCATGTTCATCCTCGGACTCTTGGACATGTGTACGCTGCTCGTGAACAGCATTATTACCGGATTCCTGACCATCGAAGGTGCAGTGTACTGTAGACATCCGGACTTTATGTACCTCGTCGGGTCTATTGTACTCGGTAAGCCGCTTAGAAGATCAACTTCAGCTTAGCTTATGACGCAACAGCATTTTCACAAACATGACCGTAATCCTTTAGGCCTTTGGTGCGCTACATGCGCTACGAGCGTAACACTCGGCGTCAATCGTTCGATCGACATCTGGTTTCCAGATTCAATGACGACGCTGTTCAAAGGCAGCCGAACCTACTTCTGGTGCTTGTTGCCTATGCTCTACGGGCTTTGGTTCACATGGGCTACGCGACCAGTCGCCTACTCATCCTACGCGTACGCGTGGTTCTTCGATCCTTACTTTGGCATTGATTCAGTTGACAGACTCATTGTGGTAAGCTACCGTATACCTGCAACACTCTAAACACACACGAATGTAGTATGACAACATCTACCACTCACTGCATAACACGGCTACCGTAGTCGCTATCTTAGCGCTTAACATCTTCCTTGCCGCCTCGGTCCGGTGGAAATGTCGCAAATCGCAGTTGAATACAAAGACGATGTGCGAAGTGCAGAAGCAGGTTAGAAATGGAGTCGTAGGGTTACGATAGGCAACAGAGATCATTGCAGATCATCTACCAATCCTGCATGATCTGTTTCATCAATTTCTGCGCTGCGTTTCTCTACGTCTACATGCAGTACTTCTACACGCCCACGTGGTTGATCATCATCGCGCAGATCACCTGGATCGGTTGTCACGGTTAGTCCCGACGGGCGTTCTAGGCGACAATTAACTATCGACTCGTAGGAGGAGCGGTGATCGTCTATCTCGGCTTTAATCGGACGATCCGCAACGAAGTGCTCGGCCTCTTTGTTCGCAGCGAACACTCATATCAACAGAATACAGCCTTCTTGAGCACGGCGATCACAAGTGTCGCCTCCGTCACTCCGTATCCACAGATTAACACTCTCACAGCTGAACTTTGAAATTTTCGTTTTTTATTTGTGTGCAAATCTATCTATTTGGAACA
Source organism: Steinernema feltiae (assembly GCA_007213375.1). NCBI lineage: Eukaryota > Metazoa > Nematoda > Chromadorea > Rhabditida > Steinernematidae > Steinernema > Steinernema feltiae. Next base: position 36,650 of record MQUG01000826.1, on the reverse strand, counting down.
CAAAATCCAAAACACAGGGAACAAGCGACTCTGCGAAGTGGTTTGTTGGGCGAATCCTGTCGAACACAAGTCTGTCAGTTAACAGCCAAAAAATGAGGCGAGTCGAGTCGGCCAGTCGACTCGTATCTCCAAAGTCGAAACGAGTGGAGTCATGAGACGGTGATGATTCAGCATTTTTTTCCAATTGGCTTTAAATCATTTGTCATATCGCTTGTTTGCAAGGTGATTTGGTGTCATACCTTTGCAAAAAGTCAAAAAGTCAAGAAAAGTCTCGAAAACGCGCGTAATAGTGAAGAGGCGAACATGCGAATAATCACAATGCGCACTTTCGTGTCTGAATTTGTGACTCGCAACTGACTCGTTTGTCGGTGAATCAGCGAGTCGACTCGTATCTCCAAAAACCAATCGAGTCGAGTCATGAGTCGACTCGTCGGCATCACTGGTCAACAGATGTCACAGCAAACGCTGATAATTTCTTCACAAACTTCACAAAGTGTCAGTGGATAAGAAAGTATTAGAGAATCACATTGCATTGGTTTAGCTACTAACCCCTTCAACTAACGGTTTTCCGTCCACAGCTTAGTCATTCGATAAATTAAAACGTCGAATTAAAATGCCAGTTTTTAAGCGTCGGCAATTTCTCGAAAAGCCGGTTGATGCATAACAAACTAGGACTCAAGAGAAAAGAAAGAGTTTAGAGACCCAGATTGCATTGGTTTTGTTGCTCTTTATACTAAAATAACGGCTTCTTTTTATCTTAGTTCAAGGCTTTCATCCCAATCAGGAAACTAAGAAACTAAACAGCTAAACAGTTGCAGATTAGATTCTTCATATCAGGCTTCGTCCAGAAATGCTGCAGCACGCACACGCAAACTACGGTGGATTTCAAATCTCTCAAATCATGTTCTTGAACGGCTGTTAAGGCCTGATTTTAGTTGGTTGGACCGAACTGCCTGTTTTTTCATAACAAATTGTCACATGACGAAATGGTTAGTTATACATAGACTGTACGCAGAGAATTGAAACGACGCCCGAGGGAGTAGTTTTTTGAAGCATTGCGTTTTAAGAAATGTCAAATTCTCTCAAAAACACCGCTGAAAATAGTTTGCCACTAGAGAGATTAGTTTGTTTAGTGTAAGACGACGATCAACGGTGCTCAGAGAGAGAGTATGGTTGAAGTTTGGACTGTTGAACGTACAGCCTCTCATAAGTCAGTCGGATTGTGTCGACAACAGCGAAACGAGATGAATAGACTAGTTTCACAACTGTACATTTGGTCGTTTCAAGACTCCCGTCTTGCTATGGCTAGCTAAATTCACACACTATTTCACTAATTGAGATCCTCTGTGGTAGAGGCGACATGCTAACAACCGGAGAGAGATGGCGCATGTTCGGTTGAGGGCCGCTCAAGGCGCTCAAAAGTGGGTGGAATTATGGACCCAATACTTCTGAGATGCGGGTACTGACCAGATGAGGAGTCATGCTTGCTATCTGACTTTAGATCGTTTATCTGATAGGATCCACCGATACCGGTCTGTATGCGAACCTAGAGACTGACCGAGGTAAATTGTGAGAGATGAATTTTTGAAAATTATAATGTTCGGTCATTGACGTACGCGATAATCCTTGTTTCAAAACAATGCTGTAACTGGAAACCCCTGTGTATACGTTTCATTCCACCGGGAATCTTTCAACTTTGGTTATTTTTAAACGATTGCCGTGGAAAACAACGCGCAAAGCTATATAAATCCAACATTCTTGTTTTCATCTCAATTTAAGGTTGATATTTCATCATCCACAGCATCCACACCTGCGGATAAGTGCGCTCATTGCGCGTTTCCACTAGCCACAACCGAGCTTCTTATTACTGTTACAGCTTTAGTGATCATTCCGCTTCTTGGTCTGCGTTTCCGCAGCGTTTTTGCGTCAAGTCAAGCCGTAAACAACTTGTTGGCTGTTCGGTTAGCCGAGAATCGATGAAAAGTCTGATTTTTGGTCCGACTTTGACTTGTGATTACCGTTGCGAGTTGGCAACCTCGGATTATTAGTGCGTTTCTCAGCGATTTGCCGCAATTCGCTGTTTTAGATAAATTCTATAGTACTTGTGCATGGATACGGTAGGGCACTTCAGACTACTATTCGTTCCAAGACCAAAACTCATCGGAGAGGAATCGTCTAAATTGGCTGATTTCAGCATTTGTGCGAATATAAGAGTTCCAACGTGTTCGTCGACTTCGAATTGCCCCCACTCGGTCTTGAAGTCATAAATTTAAGTCCTAACAACTGCAGACACGAACATTTTTTTGCGTCTGCATGCATTTATGACTTGCAACAAATAGTCTGGAGTGCCCTACCGTATCCACGCACAAGTACGCGAGACACAGACTATATAGATCGAGGATACTTTGTCAGAATTGCGCGAATCGACCGAAACTAAGCAAATAAACAACTAATTACTATTGGCTACACACGTGATTCAGTTTTCACTTCACCCGAAACGTGCGCCGATCTCCTCACGTACTTGGCGTTTGGCATTTGAGAGAATTTGCACAACAGTAAGATATTTTGATCTTTCTCAAATTTTTGAGCTTCATTTTCGAGTCGTCTAACGAATTGAGTTGAAAGGATTTGCCCACAAGACGTCGGCATCGTCTTCTGCTCCGTCGATCTAACCAAAATGAACATCTTCATCCTTCACCGCGAAACATACGACCAACTGTACAACTGCACCGATGTGGACCTGACTTCCACCGGCAGACCAAATGTTCCACTCGGACTTGGCTATCTTACCGTTGGGATCACTTTTGAAGTAGGCTGTATGGACTCGTTCTGTCTTTAAAACCCTTGCTTTGAGATCCTGTACATACCCTGTATGAAGGTGCTCTGGTCGCCTGCGCTGCGCCAGAATTCAGCGCATAAAATCATGTTCCAATTGGGATTCTTGGACATGTGCACTCTGGTCATCAACAGCATTATCACAGGCTACCTGACGATCATTGGAGCGGTTTACTGTACATATCCAAATTTTATCTACATCGCCGGTGCATTTGGTCTCGGTAGAGCGACTGACTGATGGTAGAAGACTGAAATTTGACCAAAAATTTTAGGTTTATGGTACGCCACTTGTGTGACCAGCGTGACTCTAGGAATCAATCGGTCAATCGACATTTGGTTCCCCGACTACATGGGCCAACTGTTCAAAGGCAAGCGCACCTATCTGTGGTGCAGCCTGGCGTTCATCTACGGTTTCTGGTTTGCCTGGTCGACGAAGCCAATCACCTACTCGTCGAACGCGTTCGCCTGGTTCTTCGATCCCTATTTCGAGATCGACTCTGTTGTTGTTGATCACAGCGTGGTAGGCTTCGTTATCCCTTCTACCGTACACCAATGCGTATAGTACGAGAATCGCTACCATTCGTTCCACAACTCAGCTACCGTAATCGTCACCTTCTGTATGTACATCTTCTTGTCGCTGTCGGTTTGGTGGAAATGCCGCAAATCGCATTTGCACACTGAAACGGTGACCGAAGTGCAGAAACAGGTTAATTCAGGCACAGGCCCGACGCATTACGGTAATTGGACGAATTACAGATTATCCTACAAGCCTGTTTAATTTGTCTCTGCAACCTGATCGCGGCGTCGATCTACATCTACATGCAGTACTTCTACACGCCCACGTGGCTCATCGTCGTTGGCCAGAGCACTTGGATTGCTTGTCATGGTAAGAGTACAGTATCTATTCGGGTAAAACGCGAACGTTCAGGCGGCGCTGTGATCGTCTACCTAAGTTTTAACAAAACCATTCAGGAAGAAGTGTTTGGTAGGGTTAGACGACGACCCTCCGACCAAATCATGATCAGAAATATGACAACGACCGTCGTTAGCTCGGTATTTCCGCTGAGCACTTCGTTTGTGATGGAGCGATGAAGACAACAAAGCTGAGAAGCATATATTTTGTTTTTCTGTCAATATTTTGAAATTTTGAATAAATATTTGGGATACACCGCTCCTCAAACACGTGGTAGCTGGATACGAGCCGCAGGCAGTTACAGCATGGCTATGGCTATCTCAGCACGAAGACTAAAAACTCAGTTTACAACTTGTTTCCCAACAACACGACGTAAGATTAACAAGTGCGCGCCCAAAGTGTCCTCTGGTAACGCTTAAAAATTGCTCAAGGCGCAGAGGAGAAGCTCTGTCATAGAAATCAAGTCAAAAGTAAAACCAATTTTCAACTTCAACTTCGAGCTAAAGACCTCGCGCCGAAATGGCCGCGCCGAAATGTCCTGCTTCGACGAATTGCGCATCAGTTTGCGTCGCATTGCGGTTAGCATCGCTGTCGAAAGCATCGAAAAATGTTAATTTAAAGGCCGACAAAACAAAATTGCTCAAGGCGCTGAGGACGTGAGCTCTAAAGACTTCGCGCTGATGTCATGTCGTCTCTTTTCTTTGAATATGACCTAATTCGAACAGGACTTGACCTGGTAAGACCTCGCACCGAAATGGCCGCGCCGAAATGTCCTGCTTCGTAAATCATCATGAAGCACACATCGCAGGATGTCATTAAGTGTTAAAAACGCTGAGCGATTGAATGAGCAATTTTTCCCGAGGGTATTCCGATTTGAAGGCAAAAATAGAGGTTGCAAGGTCAATCTCTAGGATTTTCGAGGTCGGTCTTTTGTGAAATAACCTTTAGGAAAGCGTTTTTATGGCCGAAAATGTAAAGGTTGTACCGAGAAAAACTGAAAAGCTAGCTTTTGTCTGAATGTCAACAAGTGCCATTCATATAATGCAACAAAATACTTACTTTTGTGAACCGGTGTCCTAACCATAATCTCTATCTTTCTCTTTAATCCTAAAATTAACCCTACACACATTTTCCAATCACTTTCATGAATATCTAGGCTGTTTCCGACCGCTTTACGTGATTGTACTGTTATCGCCGTTCTGCGCAACCCTGAATTGAAGGATATGGAAACACAGAGGTTGTTTGATTGAAAAAGATATTCAAATAAACCTCGATTCTTTGTTCAATGGCCGTTCCGTCAATTCGAGGCAGCGAGACATTTCCACCAAGCAACGGTTTCTGCACGACCGCATTTACATGTATTGAGCTCGAGCAAACCGTGTTTTGTAAAATACCTTTTTCCCTTTTCAATGTTTCAATACAGCCCAAGTTTGAGTTCTCAATAAGAACATTGTACTCCGCGTCTCTCGCACTTAGACTTAAGCGACGTCATAAGCAGAAATTCCACAAGCGCAAACGATATAAGCGCTATTTTTGAGTTTTAAAAAATTCGATAACTCTCTTTAACTAATTCGTCAGCAATATTCACTCATATTCCCATTGGAAATAGACGTTTTTACTACTCCACTGTTGCAGTACGGCTTTTGTTACGCTTATGACTCCGCGCTTTAGTCTTCACACTATCTATCTTCTCTTTAACCAAGTTTGAGTTCTCAATAAGAACATTGTACTCCGCGTCCCTCGCACTTAGACTTAAGCGACGTCATAAGCAGAAATTCCACAAGCGCAAACGATATAAGCGCTATTTTTAAGTTTTAAAAAATTCGATAACTCTCTTTAACTAATTCGTCAGCAATATTCACTCATATTCCCATTGGAAATAGACGTTTTTACTACTCCACTGTTGCAGTACGGCTTTTGTTACGCTTATGACGCCGCGCTTTAGTCTTCACACTATCTATCTTTATTCTCTACGGTCAAACGTTAAACGAGGAGGGTCGCTCAGTTGTTTTTCTCATATCATTTCCACGTTTCCCACTCGGTTTTCGAACTAATTGTAGGGCAAATTGGTTTGTCACTGGCTTTTTGTAATAATAGCCCTTGTTAGACCGCTTTTGCTTGTTTAGGTCATGCGTAAGTGAACCTATATAGGTCATAGTTTTTTTTTAAATTAATCACACAATCTCAATCAAAGACCATTCACAGCGTGCGTAGCTAAGGGCGTATCGTTTTACGCGCATTAAAAATCGCCGAAGATTGCCTCACATTCGGTAAATATTCTGTTTTGATCTCAATTTATTTTGATGGCAGCAATTTAACTCATCTAATCTTTTATTTCTCGTTGCATTATGAAGCGTCTCTAACTTTTCTTTTTTACGTTGTGGAGCAGAGTGCCGAATGACGTCGCACCACAGCTGGAATCAGTTTTTTGAGCCTTTTGTTAATCCATTTTACAAGGCAGCACATTGACGCATCGAAGCTTTTGATTTATTTTTGCGTTTATGCACGTTTACCGAAGCTTTCAGTAGACCAGTCGCCCAACTTTTGAAATTTTCGAATTTTGTGAACAGCAGCTCGTTCGATTCGCCTCAGCGGCCTTCCGTTGAATATCAAAGAAAGAAAGAAATCCGGATACTCAACTGGAGCGCGCGCAAATTGCAAGCACATTACGACGGTTTTCATGTTCGCACTTAACAGCGCACTTTCGAAAAAAATTTCCATTTCATTCCACTTCGATCCGTTGCTTAACTTTGCTTCTTGCCAACAAACAACCGCTTCATCGCAAAAAGAGACCTGAAATGTCATTCCACCGTTCCAAACACATGCGCGTGCGGTGGCTCATTGACATTACGTTTGTCTGTTTTGTCTGTCTGAGTCACAAACTTGCTAGAGTTAAGCTTCGCTCATGCTTCGAGAGAGCCAGTTTCTGAGAGATCAGCAATGCGTCTACATGTCGCAAACCAGCTGTGAATTGAATTACAGGCGTACGCAGTCTGTTTTTCGAATTTCCTTCCCATCAGAGTTCACGGAGCACTCGTTTCCGCGCTTGTTTTCGGTACAACCTATACGCACTAGAGTCGTCTCGGAGCAGTGATGCCGACTCGCCAAAAAAATCGAGGCGAGTCGACTCGTATCTCCAAAATCGAAACGAGTCGAGTCGGCGAGTCGACTCGTATCTCCGAAATGCTAACGAGTCGAGTCATGAGTCGGTTATGAGTCGGCATTTTTTTCCAATTGGCTTTAAATCATTTGTCATATCGCTTGTTTGCAAGGTGATTTGGTGTCATACCGTTGCAAAAAGTCAAGAAAAGTCTCGATAATGCGCGTAATAGTGAAGAGGCGAACATGTGAATAATCACAATGCGCACTTTCGTGTTTGAATTTTATGACTCGGAACTGACTCGTTTGTCGGTGAGTCGGCGAGTCGACTCGTATCTCCAAAAACCAATCGAGTCTTGAGTCGACTCGACTGGCTACTGACTCGTCGGCATCACTGTGTCGGAGCGTGTGCTGCTCAAAACGTCCAGTTTTCCAGCTCCCAACATGAATGTCTTCCTATTCGATCGTCCCCAGTACGACGCTCTCTACAACTGCAGCGGCGTGGACCTTGCAAAAGTCGGAAAACCAAATGTTCTTCTGGGAGTGGCCTATATGAGTGTTGGTATCGTTTTAGAGGTAAAAAGCGTTCCATCTGATACGTGTAGATTACGGTATTGCAGCTGCTTTACATTCCATGCATGCGCGTTCTCTGGTCGCCTTCTTTGCGGCAAAATTCTTGTCACAAAGTTATGTTTCTACTTGGATTCCTCGATATGGGCACTCTGTTGATGAACAGCATCATCGCCGGCTATTTGACCATAGAAGGCGCCGTCTTCTGCACCTATCCGAACTTCATCTACGTCGTTGGTTGCTTCGCTTTAGGTACAATACCGTAGCCCTATTGACCTAACCAACTGCATTCTTTAAGGGTTTTGGTGCGCAACCTGCGCCATCAGCGTTGTTTTGGGTCTGAACCGACTGATCGACATGTGGTTTCCTGACCTGATGGTTGCGCTTTTCAAGGGCAACAGGACCTATCTGTGGTGTTGCATACCGTTCGTCTACGGTATGATGTTTTCGTTGCTGACGAAACCGCTGATCTACTCATCAAACGCGTCCGCCTTCTTCTTTGATCCTCTCTACGGTATTGACGTCCCAGATCTCGTCCACCATGTGGTTGGTTGGGTTAGACAGCGCCTTTATCACTTTTTTGCAATTTTAGCGTGATAATTTCTATCACTCTTGTCATAACACGGCGACCATCATCGCCACTTTCTTCATCTACATTGCGCTGACCTTCTCAGTTTGGTGGAAATGCCGCAAATCGCACCTTCAGACGCAAACCGTCAGCAATGTACAGAAACAGGTAGGAGGATCCGTGTTCTAGAGATACGCTAAGTGCACAATTTGAGATCATCACCCAAGCGTGTATGATTTGTTTCTTCAATCTCTGCGCAGCGTTTGTCTACGTCTACATGCAGTACATGAACACACCGCAATGGCTTATTGTCCTAGGACAAGCAACGTGGATTGGATGTCATGGTAGGTTCTAATCAGGCAAACGAGTGAATCGCTGAATTTCACTGCAGGAGGTGCGGTTATCGTCTATCTCTGCTTCAACAAAACCATCCGCGGTGAAGTTCTCGCAATGATTTGGCGGAAAAGCGCGTATAAGCAGAATACGGTCTTTGTGACCACAGCGATTACGCAATCAGTGACTGCAGCAAGGATTAATTATGTGAATTAGCGGTGAAAATGTGTTTATTTATTTGTGTGAATAGTTATTTGATGATAAATGTATCAGACTGACTTGGGGAGATAACACATTGCTGTAACGAGGTCTGACCTCCGCGCCTAACACGCTGTAACACCAGCCCAGTGATCTGATAGATAAGCGCGTTTTACCATTATTCGGGAGCTTTGGACTTCGAGCGAGCATCGATTAAAGTCGCCAGACTCGCCATTCTCCGGTATCCAACACAGATCAAAGGGTATCCCACCTTGGGTATCCCTAATTTCACTCGAAATGATTGGCCTACGATGACAGAACAGTTGGACTGCCGGTACCTTAAGTTCTTAAGCTAAATTAAGGAAGTCAGATACAAACGCTATAATCGAATGACTAGTGTTGTCGTCTTGGTATGTCGTAATGTCATTTCCCCATCGTCATCTGATTTAAAAAGTCTAGACTTTTGAGATAAAATTAAAGCTAAAGCGAGTGCAGCGTATTTCATACTACGGATTTTGCGAGGCATGTTGAGAGGATCTTAGAGTTTTACTTGAATCCGACACAGTCCAAGATAGGTGGCACAATTAGACCCCTTTTGCAAGGGGCACCAATGCGAAGCAGGACAACTTGGCGCCAGGACAACTTGGCGCCAGGACAACTTGGCGCCGGACGACCTGGCGCCGGACGACCTGGCGCCGGACAACTTGGCGCCAGGTCAACTTGGCGCCAGGACAACTTGGCGCCAGGTCAACTTGGCGCCAGGACAACTTGGCGCCGGACGACCTGGCGCCGGACGACTTGGCGCTGGACGACTTGGTGCCAGCAATCTTAGAGCTGCGTACTTGGGCAGGCTTCGTACTAAGTGCAGGCTTAGGCCTAGGAGCTGCCGCAGGGTTTGCCTAGTGAATTTTGCGCGAGCGCAGCGAGCCATTCACAAGGCTTCGTACTAAGAGCAGGCATTTTATCTTTTTTCATCATACTCACTAGGCTTCGTACTACGAACTTATTGTTATATTGTTCAGCGCCAAGTTGTCCGGCGTCCAGTTGTCCGGCGCCAAGTTGTCCTGGCGCCAAGTTGTCCTGGCGCCAAGTTGTCCTGGCGCCAAGTTGACCTGGCGACAAGTTGACACGGCGCCAAGTCGTCCGGCGCCAAGTTGACCTGGAGCCAAGTCGGCGGCGCCAAGTCGGCGGCGCCAAGTTGACACGTACCGGGCTGCTTCATGGTCAGCATCGGCGGATTTTGTTTGAAAATGAGGAAGTAAAAGTGACTTTTTGAGGAACTTGTCAAACATTTTGTTGTCTGCGGTGTTTTACTTTGGAATGATGCTCCTGGAAACGCTGACATAGGCTGGCTTAGGCAACTGTGATTCTGTGAACTGTGATTCTGCACAGGTTCGTTGATACTAGACGTTGCTGGAGCACCTCTAAAAACTCCTGGCGCCGAATTGCTTTGCTTCGATTCATTTTCCCCGCGGAGATTAAACATGCGATTGCATTCAATTTGTTCACTCTCTTCTCATTTGTGCGAGCACAAAATACACCCCGCTGGGGAGACAAACATGAGACTACAAGTGAACACAATATGACGATGAGAGAGGGAAGTTTGCACACAAACAACACAGTTTGGATGGAATCATAGCTCTGTGCGGAGTGGAGCAGAACGAGCGCTTCCTGTCCATTCACCCGTCGCTCAGTCCTCTTAATCACCTATGAGCGCACCTCGGTCGCACATTTCTATCGCGTCAATCAGCGTTGCGTGCATTGCATGGTCGACGGTGAGTCGTCGATATCTACTGCACAAACTAGAACAACATTTCTGCGCTCTTCGCATCCACGTAATTGTCATGAATTAGTCGCTTGTTTTGTGTTCAATTGTGCTCACTCCCATCTGCTCGCCTAGAAACTACAAACTAGAAACGCGCACACTCGCCTCGCGCTCCACCTTTGCGCATTTATTCTGCCGCGGCAACATCGATCGCGGTCTTTTCGCTCGCTCGCTCCTCTCTCGTGCTATTCATTTCGTTTCCAGAATCCCCCAAAATGGCTCCCAAGTACGAACTGGTCTACTTTGACATCCGTGGCCTCGCCGAGATGATCCGTCTTCTCTTCGCGGATCAAGGAATCGAATTCACGGAGCAGCGCATCGACAGCATGGAGAAGTGGAGCGAAATCAAAGAAACGTTTGTGAGTTCGAATCGCATCCTCTCATCCGCTCATCTCAATTCTCGTTTAGAAGTTTGGTCAAGTGCCGTGCCTGTTCGAAAACGAGAAGCCGATCGTGCAGACCGGCGCGATCATGCGTCACTTGGCCCGTCAGAACGGACTTTACGGCAAGACCGACGACGATCGGTGCTACATCGACATGTTCTTTGAGGGAATCCGCGATCTGCACACAAAGTACACCGGACTCATCTACAGAGAGTACGACGTTGAGGTTAATCATGAAAATTTTGCGATTTTACGGCGTTCTGTGGAATTTATAGGGAAAGAAGGAAGAGTTCTTGAACACCACGCTGCCGACTGCGCTGGCGCAAATCGAGAAACTCTTTGTGAGCCACCAGAACGGAGAGCAGTTTGTTCTCGGCGAAACGCTCAGCTTCGCCGACTACACGCTCTTCGAGGAGCTCGACATTATGCTCATCTTGGACGCGCACGCTCTCGACAAGTTTGCTGCTTTGAAAGCGTTCCACAAACGCTTTGAGGCTCGTCCTTCGTTGAAGGCTTACCTTGCAGCGCGCAAAGCGGCCGGAGGAAAAGTGAACGGAAACGGCAAGCAATAAGACAAGAATTGAGATCAATTGTCTTAAGAATTTAGCTCGATGTGTTTACTTGTAGTTTGGTGTTTGTCTTGATGTGATCGTCCAATGATAAGAGCGAATTAAATGAATGTAATCGCTGGTTTGTGTCCCAACGGAGGGAAGACGCTGATATGCGAGCAGAGTAAAACGACGACGTTAGTGCTCAAGTCAGAGATGATGTGAAAGCAATGAAACAACGGTTCATTAAAGACCAATTTGAAGTAGACCAAGAATTTGAGGTACATATCAACTTGGCAACAGGACACTACTCAATCAGAGACAGCGTGTTTTATTTGCATTATCAATCGGCAAAGATTTCTTCAGATTCGGAGAATTTTCTGTTTTGATCTCAATTTATTTTGATGCCAGCAATTTGACCCATCTAATCTTTTATTTTTCGTTGCATTATGAAGCGCCTCTGACGCGAAAAGAATCTGCTTTACGTTATGGAGCAGAGTGCCGAACTTGTCATTTTGGCGCCGCGGATTTGGCGCCAGGACATCTTCGCGCCCAGTGAATTTGGTGCTTGGCTGTTTGGGCGCCTGGTCAAGAGCGTCTACAAGTTGCTCTACGAACTCTGTTAAGCCAAATCTGGGCTAAACCACAAAGACACGCAGCCTACGCCTAAGGCAGTTACGATACGATTAGCCAAGAACGAAGCTGAGGCGTGTTAAGACCAGGCACCAAGTTAGCCAGGTCCACAATCTTCGCGTCAAGGTGACCGGCGCGAAGTTGTCCTGCTTCAGAAAAGCGCCGAAGTTAGCGGAATCAGCAAAACACCAGCTAGTAGTACAATGAACACCGTTCACCAATCGACAATTCGTTTTCGCGTTCCGAACGTCTGAATGACATCGCAATTTGCGAGACGTCGCAATCCGTTTTGTGGCCGTTTTTTGTTAACCGGTGCCAAAACAGTAGAACTGAAAAGGCGCATCCTGCTCACAACCAGTATTGTAGTGCAACAACTCGGCTACAGCAAGTCTGTAGTATCGCAATCGTGACAATCGCTTACAGGTGAAGGCAAAGTTTCCGTTCTAGACGTGCCCAGTGCTTTGTGATGATCGATTTTTCAGGCCTGACCGCATGGAATGTTCTGCTTCGAGTGCTGCTCCTCGTGAGTTTGTCGTGTTGGATTCAGGGCCGCTCACCTTGTTGTGACGCCACATCATTTCAGAAAGCACAGTTGTTCGTAAAGCTCAAACACAACTCCAAGTACTGTCCCTATGCCTGAATTTGATTCAAATGAGTTTTCACGAAAACAATTTCAAGGAGACTTGACAACAAGTTGTTGACGTCGTATTTTATTTGTAGTTGTTAGCAACAAATATTTCATTAGTTCAGCGCCGTCCTTTTTCTCATCATTGAGCCCGATGGCGAAATCAGAACATTGCATGCTTGTCTTGGATTTTGATTTTGTTCCCTAGGAACCAATCTTACTATATCCTCATAGGACCAGTCACCGTCAACGAGTGAAAAACGAGCTTTTATTTATTAAAAACAGAGCCTCAACCATGATTGCGGTCGCATTTAGATTATACAATCCAGCACTGACCGGGAATTGTGAAATTGACTGTTCTCTGGCTATTTGTGATCAAAAGTAGGGAATTTTAGAACACTCGGACACCACTGTCCGTCCATCTCGGACAAAGAAAAGTAAAATGACAAAGTTTTCAAGTTGTTTTCATTCTTTTCTATTCATGACGTCAATGTTCATTCAACCTATATGTGCGCCACAGAATGGTTGTTGCGGCAAAGAACTGGTAAAAACGGTGAGAGCTTGTACCCTTGTTATGCTGCTGTAAGCTATCATCGCGTATAACGTTCAACAACAAACGATTAACGTGTTCTTTATTCAAGAAAAAGCTTAAAAATCTTCATTGATTACTCTTGTAAGCCGATTTGCGCTTAGCTTAAAGTGTGGCAAAGAACGCGAAAGCGGAAAAACGAAAGCTACTTCGCCATGATTTAAGATTAGACATTCACGCTCATTGATCTTTCATGTTGCATGTTCAACCAAGCAATGACTCATTCTGTTCAATTACACTGAGCTCTCTTGCACGTGACAGCAAAGCGTTTCTTTAATCTTCATGTGCATGAGATGAATAATCGGTTTGGCAATTCCGGAAATTTTAATTAGTTTGTGCCAAACAATGTGAGAATCTGTTATGAGGCCGCTAGACTTCGAATTCAGCGACTTTATTGGCCGAAGTTTCAGCTTAAGGGATGTATTGCTATGACGACAACGGCAACCTTAGGACCGAGTGACCGTTCATTGACGCGCAACCCCAGACATGAACTGCTGTCTCGTGTTGTCGCGCTTGTTAATTACGTTTTCCTCTGCTTTCTCAGGTAAAGTACATAACCAAGGTGCTCTGCCCTCTGGCCGCGTCTGCGAGAGGCGGCCCCTCTTCGAAAGCCATTTGATGAAGAGGCAAAGCACCTTGATTCACAATTGTTTTTCAGTTTTGCCGCTATGGATGTCGAGAGGTGCAATATCTGCCTGCGCGATGTCGAAATATGCTACAACTTTGGCGGAATCTGCTGCAAGAGTTGCGCGGCGTTCTTCCGTCGATGGGTCCGCAGTGGTCACTTTCTCGACTGCAAGAACAACTCGCAGTGCGGCATGAGCCCTGCCTGTAGGTTTGCCTCCTGTGTGACGCTCTGAATCCGACTCTTTCAGCGAATATGCCCATGTGCAGGAAGTGTCGGATGACGAAATGCCTTCGCGGAAGGACTGAATCCCATTTGTAAGTCGCTTTTCAACCTAAAGGACGAAGCTTGAGTGCGCGTCTTTCAGACGTTCACGAGGCGAAACCACAATCAGGCACAGTCGCGCTGCCGACGCCAAGAAAGCGGAGTTTCCGAGTTTTCAACACAAACTCCGATTTCCCGCTCCTCTCTGGCATGACCGAGGCGGTGCGATTCGCGTTCCAATATCGCCCAGCGAGATCCCCGAACGCGGATGAGGTGAGATTCAATCGACTGAGGCTTGGGTTAAATGTTCTTTCAGCATTTTGGAACGTCAGAACTCAGGAACTACAGTACTTTCTCTCGGATTAGAGTCTGTTCGTTCGAGGAACTCAAGGTTTTCCGGTGTATGCTGGACAGAACGCCTTTAATTTCGGATTTGGACGCACCGACAAAAGAACAGATCTTCAAGAACTCAATGTTGCTCTACGTAGGTGCCGAGAGTTGTATACTCGGCTACAGTGTTCGTTTTTCAGCGTGTTTTCATCAGTTTTCTGAACAACCTGCAGCAATGTCCCGGAGACAACAAGCGACGCTACTACAATTTCGTAAACACTTACGTGGACATCAGTCTTATCAAGATAAAGGAGTTGTTCATGAGCTACCGACCGCCGACCAGCCTGGCCAAGCGCTTTGACGATTACACGCTCCTCGCACAAGAGCTGATGAACTACCTGCGCTACTGTCAGGAACTTTGCTCTTCGCTCCAGGTTGACGTTCTCGGTTCAGAGGAAGACGTCGCCGCGTTGATTTTGATTATTATCATACATTCAAGTAGGCCTTGCAATTCCTCAAAACAGACAATTTGCGTTCATTTCAGACAAAACCGGTGGCCACTTGAAGGTAGAGAAGCTGAAAACCATCTGGACTGAGCTGGACAAACATTTTCGCCTCAATTGCAGAGATCCCGCAGCGTGGGGCAGCATGATTCTACTGCTGTCCGGCTTGCAAACCGCCGCAATGCAGTACAAAGAAGTGCTGCACATGATTCAGCTCATCATGGGAAACAGCATGTACCAGATGTTTGTGAGGACGCCAAAGTTTGATAATTGTACTATTGATGGGTTTGTTGAGCAATAAACTAGAACGAGACAGACCTTAACACACGCGAATAGCACGACAAAGAGTGGGACAACAATAGAGGATGTCCTTTTCTCTTATCTTCACCTGCCAACTCACCTGCCAACTCGAACAACGATCAAACGAATTATTCATCTAGAAAGTCTAGACAACGCAATACACAATATTCTGAATAAGGACTTGAGCAGAACGATTGATTCATCGAACTGATGAACCTTGAAACCCTGCGGCAGCGCCTAGGCCTAAACCTGCACATATTGTTAGTACGAAGCCTGCGGCGAACTGTCTCCCGGCTTAATATCCGCCATTTTATTGCTCAACAAACCCCTCAAGGCTACAATTATCAAAATTCGGTGTTTTCGCGAACGTAATGTACAGACTGTTTCCCATGATGAGATGAATCAGCTGCAGAACTTCGCCAAACTGCAGCGCAGCGGTCTGCAGGCCCGACAGCAGTAGAATCATGTTTCCCCACGCTGCGGGATCTCTGTGAGTGAGCCTGAAGTGCTTGTCCAACTCGTTCCAGATGTTCTTCAGCTTCTCCACCGTTTCAAAGTCGCTGCTTCTGTCTAGAACAGATTCGGTCTAGGTGCGTTGGTAAAGGGGGCCTACTTGAATGTATGACTATGGCCAGAATCATGGCGGCGACGTCTTCCTCTGAACCGAGGACGTCGGCCTGGAGCGAACAGCATAGATCCTGACAGTAGCGCAGGTAGTTCATCAGCTCTTGTGCGAGGAGCGTGTAGTCGGCGGAGCCCTTGGCCAGACAGGTCGCCGGTCGGTAACTCATAAAGAACTCTTTTATCTTGATCAGACTGATGTCCACGTAAGTGTTCACCAAGTTGTAATAGCGGCGCCTGTTGTCTTCGGGACATTGTTGTAGGTTGTTCAGAAAACTGATGAAAACACGCTGAAACGACAAATATTAGCTGAAGGCAAAAGTTCCCAGCACCTACGTAGAGCAACATTGAGTTCTTGAAGATGCGCTCTTTAGTCGTTTCGTCCAATTCCGAAATTAGAGGTGCTCTGTCCAACATACACCGGAAAACCTTCATTTCGTTAAACGAGCAGACTCTGTTCCGCGTGAAAGTACTGTAGTTCCTGAGTTCCGACGTCCCAAAATGCTGCAGGAACATTTAGTCTATGTCAGAGTGGACTGATTCTCACCTCATCAGCGTTCGGGGATCTCGCTGGGCGATATTGGAACGCGAATCGCACCGCCTCGGTCATGCTAGAGAGGAGCGGGAAATCGGAGTTTGTGTTGAAAACTCGGAAAACTCGCTTTCTTGGCGTCGGCAGCGCGACTGCGCCAGATTGTGGTTTCGCGTCATGAACGTCTGAAAGACACGCACTCAATCCTCAACCGTAAGGTTGAAAGCGGCTTACAAATGGGATTAAGTCCTTCCGCAAGGCATTTCGTCATCCGACACTTCCTGCACATGGGCATATTCGCTGAATCAATCGGTTTCAGAGCGTCAAACAGGAGGCAAACCTACAGGCCGGGCTCATGCTGCACTGCGAGTTGTTCTTGCAGTCGAGAAAGTGGCCACTTCGCACCCATCGACGGAAGAACGCCGCGCAGCTCTTGCAGCAGATTCCGCCAAAGTTGTAGCATATTTCGACATCGCGCAGGCAGATATTGCACCTCTCGACATCCATAGCGGCAAAACTGAAAAACAATTGTGAATCAAGGTGCTTTGCCTCTTCATCAAACGGCTTTCGAAGAGGGGCCGCCTCTCGCAGACGCGGCCAGAGGGCAGAGCCCCTTGGCTATGCACTTTACCTGAGAAAGCAGATGAAAACGTAATTAACAAGCGCGACAACACGAGGACAGCAGTTCATGTCTGGGGTTGCGCGTCAAAGAACGGTCACTCGGTCCTAAGGTTGCCGTAGTCGTCATAGCGATATCTTTCCGAAAACAAAGTCGCTCCGCAATGTTGCCTGATCCATTTCTTCTCAAATTGTTCAGTTGCTGGAGGAACGACAGTGGACATGAGGAACGACAGTGGCTTTTTAATTGAAATTCTCAAATAGCCAAATCGATTCAATTTCTCACGTGCACGCAATCTCCCACAACTAACTTGAGAAAGGTTTAGCTGCCAGATTCTGGAGACCCACGCAATGCTGACTGTAAAGACAAACGTAGGAGAAAGCGAGAGAAATTGACATTAATGACAAGTAGTTACTGACATAGCGCTTTCATCTAATCCAGCTTTGATCGTGTCAATCGGCTTAGTTAAGCATTAGACATTCGGCATGTTTAGATGATTTATTCATAAGGGCAGCCCGATCGGCTAACAGAACTGGAAGCCCGCGCGGAGAACAGGAAAATACGATGACTAATGAGCAATGAGTAGTCTTTGACGATGAGGAGTCATTGACCTCGTGTTGTATAACCAGCGTCATCAAATACGAGAAAAACAAAAGAGCAAAAAACAGAACAACTGCTGTTTATTGCTCACTGCTGTTTACGGGTGTTTGGCTTCAGCGGGGGAACTCCAGTGCGCGGTTAGCGGATTAGAGGATCTTAGGCTGCTCATTTGGTCAGAGACGGCTTCACGCTCAGTCAGTAAGCGTGTAATTGAATTCATGCCATGTCTCCTGACTGTTTAAGAGGAAGAGGTTTAAAACATTCGGTCACATAGCGATCACATTAATTCCATTAAACACAATGTCAGCGTTTAGAGAAAAACCCAATTGTGGTTTGATTGGGGCCACATATGGATCAGATGGTGATGCACTGACTAGGGACTAGGGATATTGGCTGTTCCCTGGCTATTTTCGGTTCAAAAAGAATAGAGAAACGCAAAATTTGAAAACAGCCGGAGAGCACTGTCCGTCCCCTTAAAGGGACACGGACATCGCTCCAAAAAGTCTCAGATTTCTCTGAAATTTTGTCTATCCCCCCATTTTCGACCCTCCCGATCACGATGGTGAAGTCAGAATTTTCATATCTTGCTTGCCGCCTAAGTTACAGAAAATATGCGGCGCCCTATTTTTACTAATTTCCAGTCAGGAACCTGATGACCAATTTTACTGTTTTTGGAACAATAAAACGCATTTTTGGATGATTCTGATGCTCGGAACGTGTTCGCTGACATCGAATTACCCTAAAGCGAGCCGGTAGAGAACAGTGCACAGGGATTTAACCGGGAAAAGCACGAAACAACGTTTTCATGGCGATCGCTCGTCACCACGACCTCGTGCGCGAAGTTGCGCGTGCGCGCAGGTGTCGTTTTCTTCAACGAAGCTGCTGAATTCATTGTTTGCACTGTTTTATCAGCTAAATCCCTGTACACTGTTCTCTACTGGCTCGTTTTAGGGTAATTCGATGTCAGCGAACACGTTCCGAGCATCAGAATCATCCAAAAATGCGTTTTATTGTTCCAAAAACAGTAAAATTGGTCATAAGGTTCCTGACTGGAAATTAGTAAAAATAGGGCGCCGCCTATTTTCTGTAACTTAGGCGGCAAGCAAGATATGAAAATTCTGAGTTCACCATCGTGATCGGGAGGGTCGAAAATGGGGGATAGACAAAATTTCAGAGAAATCTGAGACTTTTTTGGAGCGATGTCCGTGTCCCTTTAAAGAACCAAAACAAAATGAAAACGTCTTTTCATTCTTTTCTTGAAAATTTTCTGTTGATGACGTAAATGTTGGTTCAACGCATGTCAGACGGCCGTTTATCGAGATCACTATACAGGAGATACAAACAAATTCTCATCCTTTTCTCATATTCTGCTTCTGAGTAAGTCTGTAGTACGCTCCTTGAAGACTCATCAGTTCATCGTGAGTGCCTAAACTTTTCAGATTCACTACAGGTTTGCCAGATGCCCAGCTGCTCATACCTTTTTCAATGATCACACCTTCATTGACAACAGCGATGCAATCCGCGTTGACTACCGTAGCCAGGCGGTGCGCAATAATGATACACGTTCGTCCTTCACTCGCTCGATCAAGAGCTTCTTGGACTACCTTTTCGCTTTCTGTGTCCAGTGCGCTTGTGGCTTCGTCGAGTAGCAGGATTTTAGGTTTACGAATCAGCGCTCGCGCAATAGCAATTCTCTGTTTTTGGCCGCCAGAGAGCTGCGTTCCTTTCTCGCCCACTCGGGTGTCCATTCCATTCGGCAGCTCATTGATGAACTTGTGGATATTAGCCAAGCGGGTCACTTCCACAATCTGCTCTTCGGTTACTGTAGTCTCGTCAAGACCATAGATGATGTTCTCTCTAATCGAGCAATCGAATAGGGTTGGTTCCTGTGAGACGAGCGCCATTTGCGATCGAATATGACCTGGATTGATCTCGGAGAGATTCGTTGAATCGATCACCTAGAAGGATTACTGTAGTTTTGTAGAGCATACACGTGTGTGTTTACCACATAACCACCGAGAGGATCGTAGAACCGTTCTAGAAGAGAGACTACGGTAGATTTTCCACAGCCACTGGCGCCGACCAAAGCCAAAGTTTGACCTCGATTGAGTTTGAGGTCGAGACCTCGAAGAACGCGAACTGTCGGTCGTTCGGGGTAGGCAAAGTGGATGTCTTTGAATTGGACTTGACCGTTGATAGTCTAAACAGATTTGCGTTGGTATTTTAAGTGAAAATGAGGTAAAAATAAAAGGAATGTTTTTGAAATTTTATGGAAGCTTCTTAAGACCGTCGCAGATCCTTAAAATCGTGAACTCTGAATTCAGAACCCAAAGCTTTCAGAACCCAAACAATCGATTTTTACGTCCATTTTCCACTTTATGGTGATTTTTAGCACCTATGCAGATTCATGCCTTGGCAGTCCAAGATGACTAAAGCGCTTAAGGTGCGTTGACTCCAAATCCAAGGACTTTGCACTCTAGCAAATTGAGGATTAAGACGTGACTCACCGGCTTCTTGCCTCTCGACGACATGCTGTCAATGTTCGGTCGTTCGCCAAGCATCTTAAACACGATTCCAGCTGCAAATCGGGCCTTCACATACTCTGGAAAGTAGGCAGTTGCAAATCCTAAGCTGCTCGCCGTGAAGCTTATGGCAAACAAAACTCTAAATTTGGCATAATTCGCTCGGCTACTAGCTAGCTATACGGTAGTGTGGCTTACTTCATGACGTACATGGGCGCGAGATAATGATTCCAAACGAGCCACAATCCAAAGCGGAAACACGCCGAATAGGTGAAATAGAAAATGGAATTTGAGAATCCGTAGGCCAATCCTTGAATCACCGACTTCTTGCCGGCGGTTTTGTGCGGTTTTTCAAGATAACCACAGAATGTACGGTAGAATCGGTTTTCGAGCGTTAGCGCCTGGACCGTTCGCACATTTTCAATTGCTTCCATCGCCGTTTTTCCCGAATTTTCAAATTCTTTCTCATCGTCTTCCGCTTTGCCCTCGATGTACTTGATCTGCAGAGCCTGGCCGCCTCCTTCCAGCGGGAAAATGGCCATCACCAGCAACGCCATTTGCCAGCCGTAGTAGAAGGCAATGGCTATGCCACAGCCGACCGATACGAAAGCGCTGAAAACAGACCCCAAACGGTAATCTATCGCCTAAAATGTCATTTTTGGAGTTTTCTCAAAGAAACTACACTAACCGATTTAACATTCGGCGTATCGGTCGCCAATCGAGTTGCAATCTTTCCACTGGAGTGGTTCGGCTGGTCGAAATAGGCAATGTCCATGCGGAGAATGTTCCTGAATAGCTTGGAGCGCAAGCGCATCGTGAGTCGCTCAGCCGAGAGGCCAAAGAAGAACGATTGACAGAACATGGTGATCGCTTCCACTGCTCCGAGCACAAGGAACATCAACGCCCAGAAGTGACCTTTTCGACGCAGTTCGTCAGTGTCCGGGTTGGAAAAGACCTAAATTAAGGTTAACATTGAATTTGGAATTTAGAGAATTAAAGAGCAGGAAGCAACGCCACAGATTCAAAGAACTATTGCAATTTTGATGCACTTTCGAATGCATTCAGCCGTTGAACTAAAAATTGAGGATCGATGGCTCTTGGGCGACTGGATTGCGGTCGTCGACATGACTTTAGCGCGGAAGTCTTTAGCGCAACGACTTTAGCGCAATGAGTCATCATTTTGAATTTTGTGATCCTGTAACGCTTACAACTCGCTCAAGGCGCACTGAGCAAGTGAGATCTGTCACAAAAATAAATTCAAATGCAACTTTTACTTCAACAACTTTCGCGCCAGAGTCGTGTTACGTTGCGGTTGCATCCGATAACCGATAGCGGTCCTGTCCGAATCGTTGTTTGTTTTGATCTCTCACTATTGTTACGATCTCTGTTTGGTTCTAGAAACAATCCAAAGGACGCTATCGGCTCTTGCACTATAGCCGAAAACTTTTATTAAAAGCCCAGTTTAGTAACCTCTTCGCGCGTTTGTCAAAACTTCCCATGCACAGTTACCTCTAGGATTTCAGTGAAAAACAGCGAATAGGCAGGAAAAACGCATCCTTGGATCACCGATGCCACAATCGCTACAACCAAGTAGCCCCATTCTGGCTTGGCGTACTTCAAAATGGAAACAAGATTTGCAGCTTTGGCGCCTTCTTTCTCCATGTCACGTTGCAAACGTTTCATGTCGTTCTTTGCGTCTGTTTGGCATGGAGTTGTCCCTTCGTCGGCCTCTTCTCCTGGCAGTGCTGAGAGAGGACCATCTTTTGAGTTGGAAAAGTTTGAAAATCTCGACCGTTGTGACATATTCGATGCTCTACGAGTAATCACCGGCTTATCTGCATCATCTAAAGCACATTCAAGGTAGAAAAATGTGCGAAAATAGCAAAAATTACCATTTTCGACGTCAGCAAAGACTTGCGCATTGACGAGCTCGTAGTAGAGACCTTTCTCAGTCATCAGCTCTTCATGTCGGCCTACTTCCTTCACTTCTCCCTCCTTGATTGCGATGATTTTGTCCGCATTTCGAATGGTCGACAGTCGATGGGCGATGATTATGGTAGTTCTGCCCTTGGAAGCTTTTTCCAGTGCTTCCTGCACGATTGACTCGCTTTCGGCGTCCAACGCGCTTGTGGCTTCGTCGAGAAGAAGGATTTTTGGGTCTCGAACCAGAGCTCTGGCAATCGCTATTCGCTGTTTCTGGCCTCCGGAGAGCTGCGTTCCTCGGTCGCCAACTAGCGTTTCGTAGCCCTTAAATTTTAAAGATGTGATTTGCCTCAAAGAATGCTATTTTGGCCGTTGAATCAGGTCACAATTAACCAAAAGATTACGGTACCTCTGGTAGATTCTTAATGAAGATCTCGGCATTCGCCTTACGACAAGCAATCCTCAACTGATCGTCCGTTACATCTTCATTGCCATAGAGGATATTCTGCCTGATCGAGCAGTTGAAGAGAACGGGTTCCTGGCTGACGACCCCAATAAGGTTTCTCAAATACCGTATATTGATTTCGGAGATCTCAACATCGTCGATTGTGATCTGGAACGAGCGTATTTGATCAATCAACAGAACAAAACCTACAGATCCACTGATCGGATTGTAATACCGTAGTAACAGCTGGACAATGGTGCTTTTGCCGCAGCCACTTGATCCAACAAGCGCTACGGTCTCGCCTGGATTGACATCAAAGGAGATTCCTTTGAGAATTGGAATATCGGGTCGTGTAGGATAGTGGAATTCAATATTGCCGACTGAAATTTTTCCACTGATGCGCTTGGGCTTCAATCCCGCCTCCGAATATGAGTCGATTTCGGGCTCCTGAAACCAATTTTGCTATTTAAATACGCCCTGATCTACAGTACCCTGTCGATTATCTCAAAAATGGCGGCAGCGGCACCTTGCGCCGTTCCAACAACAGCGATTTGTGGACCAGCCTGGCCCAGCGCCATTGATCCGAGCATCACAGCAAAGAATACGGTAACAACCGTATGCGGACCAAGTGTTTGATCCGCGACATAGTCGGTTCCGACCCAGAACGCGAGAGTAAACGAGCCGAACAGGACCATGAAGGTGACGCCGAGGCCAACGCCAACATAGATTGATTTCTTGATTCCGCTGATCTTTCCCGCTGCAAGCGCGTTGTTGTAACGGGAACACTCGCGTTCCTGGCCGTTAAACGCGACCACGGTACGTATCGATGTGAGCACCTCTTCTGCTATCGTTCCTGCCACGGCGTACTTCTTCGATTCCTCGGTCGCCGAGTCGGCCATCAGTTTGGCGATGAAAGCGCCGCAGATGATGATCAGCGGTGAGAGCGAGATCATGATTAGAGTGAGTTTCCAGTCGTAGTAGAAAGCGATGCCCAATCCCCCGAAGAACTGCGAGAGAAATTGGATTAACAACGCGCATTTGTCCCCGGTGCCTTCTTTTATGCGCTCCAGGTTGCTGAAAGCAAAAATTACGGTAGATGAACAAGGATTGTAGGACCAGAGCTACTCGCATCAGCTGAACGCATCTTCTGGCTACCGTAACACACTAAATTAACGCTCAACAAGACCCAAAGTCGTCCTTAACAAGTGTACGAACGTGCGATAATTTCAAACTCTGCGTTCAACAAAGAAATCCAACTTACTCGAACATTTTGTGGTCAGCGTGCCACTGTGGTTCCGGTCATACCAAGGAATGTCCTGCCTGAGCACCGCCTTCAGGAATTCAGTCCTCATTCGATGGATGATGTTCTCTCCGGCCGTCAGGAAGCAAATTACTTGAATGGTCGACGCGGAGAACACCGCAAAGCCGACGTAAATGTAGTCGAGGCAGTTGCTGATCACGTCGCTTTGAAATTCTTCCATCGTGTAGTTTTCGAATGTGTGCATTTCTAAAGAGGCTGCTTGCTTATTGAGACCCAAACCTGACCCAAATCATGCCTGGATGATCGAGAAGCGCGGTAGCTTTGACAAAAGAGCCAGTGATGCTGCCGAAAATGACAGAGACAAATGGAAAACCGAGACCAGTAGCGATCGCTACTATGGAGCCGATGAATATGAGGAGCAGGTCGAATTCGGAAGCATAGCGGAACTGAATTTGTAGCCATTGAAAGGCTAATGATGAGAACGCACCAGTTGGATGATCGATACTTTCCTCACTGGCTCATCTTCGTTTTCATCGCTGAATATAGCCAAATTCCAATTTCATCACTTCATCAATTCATCGAATTTATGGGAACAGGGCAGGTATAAACTGGGGCCCTAAGTTGATCAATGATCATAGCCCCCTAGACTTTTCGCTCGTCGGTCTGGTATGGTAATTGTGGATACCACTTCAAATACCACTAAAAATTACCGCCAAAATTATGGTCTGAGCTAGGGTCCGCTCGTCGGCTTCCACTGACAATGGAATGCTACGCTTTGGATATCTCTGATTTGTCTGAAATTTGACACGTAGTAAGTTCCTTGTCAAATTTTAGAGAAATCGGAGGTATCAAATTCGTGGCCTTTCCTACTAATTGTAAGTGAGTCCATCATAATGACAGACGATCTGAATTTTATAGAAAAAACGTAAAATATCTTATTATTTAGTGTCTGATTTGTTAAAATTGCTTGAAATCACTCCAAAAAACATGACTCACGTAGTTTTCGACCTTTTCCGACAACAAGGCATGTCTGAAAATCATTAGATTTAATATCTGACACGACGAGATACATGTGCTGAAACGCCGCAATAAACACACAATTCAACTGCAGCTGCGTCTTATCATCGACTGTCCGCACTAGCGGCTGATTATCTGCAAAATGCAAGGGACCTGCTGAACGTTCTCCTCAAAAGCATAAACTCAAGGCAACGAGCTCAGAACGCCTTTCAAATCGGCATGACAAGCAACGAACACACGTGTTGAGTGGTGGTCGAAAACAATGACACCAAAATCAAAAGTGCTGACTTTGTGACCGAGAACGGACACTCCGTCCTCGGGACGGCGGCGCTGATAAACACGCGATTACATCTTTCTCTCGAGGTGGCAGTTTTCGGTCGACATGAACGCTTCAACGATCACATTGGAATCGAATCAAAATCTCTTTGAACAACAAATTTGCGACCAGTGGGAAACATTGAGAGAACACACGTTCATTCCTGGAAAACTCATACTGAGTGATGTGAGGGAGAATGGTGAAATTAATTAGGCATTAATAATTAGCCGATTGTCGTATTGCTTCAATCGTGCCCTGTATTCCAACCTTCAAAATGAGGCTAATTAACGAATTCTCAACTTGCAACCCCGAAAGCCATCGCCAACTTCCTTGTCCCAATTTCTCACGCGCCAACTCTAAATTTCTCATTAATGACACTACGTTATTTCCATTTAGTAGTCTCAGTTTAGTTTAAGCTGTAGTCGTGTGTGCACTAATAACACCGAACCGGTGACCGCCGCTACGTGGAACTTCTCTTTGTTTCTATGTCACACGGTTTCAATTGATTTTATTGTGGATTTCGGAACCAGCGAAGATTGGTCATTGTGGGCAAATTTGAGTTTCTCTGTGAAAGCGAAATGCCTGATTGTGAACAACAGAATGCTTAGCTAAATGCCAAACAGGTGAAAAACGGAGTGATACAGGACTTCCTAAATGACCGATTTATTGTTATACTTTCTTTGCATTTGTTTGAAAAAACCCAAATAAATCTCGAAAAGTTGAACGAATAGTGCGAGTACAGACGCCTTTATAGGACGTTTTACAGGACGCAATTTCGGATTCACGCCTACTCCCGATTGAAAAGTGGTCTGACGTGAGAAGCCATCTGTTTTCATTGATTTCTGTTTCTCCGAAAGAGATTGATTGTTTTCCTCTTTTTTTGGGCTAATTCATCTTTCTCCCAATCTCATTTTCCAGGAATTTTTGCAACCAAACAGCCTAGCCTTAACCGATCGCTTATTGCTGCTAGCGTTGGTTGCGTGCAGCTGTGCGTGGTTGCGTGTCTCTGGACCCAGAACCGTCTTTTCAACTAATTTCTATTTGTTTTCGGGACACCAGGAACTATAGCAAATATGAGAAATCCACTTAAAAGTCTAATCGAATAGAAAAACCATCAATAGTCGTTTTGTTTATGCACTTTGTCCCACTTGTAATCGATTTTGTTGTCGTTAAACTACAAAACTACTAGATTTAACAAGGTGTTTAAACCCCTTAGGTTAAATTCAATTCCATCTTAGGCGACAACATGGAACTGCACCTCTTTCGACGTAACGACTTCAGCCGACTGTACGAGTGCGGACCGGAATCACTTGTTGGCGGAGCAAACGTCGTCTTTGGCGTCATTGTTATGGGCATTGGACTCTTCCTAACGGTCACTTGTCTTAAAATTGAATTTTTCACGATCCATGCTTGCAGGTGGTCTACTTTCTCTGCAGTATCGTCATCGCCAAGTCTGATCTCATCAAACACAGCGCCTATAAGCTACTGTTATACGGTGGAATCGCGCATATGAGCTGTCTGACGTTGAATAGCTTCCTCACTGGCTACTACTCAATCACAGGTGCGTACGCCTGTCGCAATGTAGACTTACACTACGTACTGGGATGCGTATTCAATTGCAAGTGATCATAAAAATCATTCTGGACCTTAATCATGAGTTTTAGTCCTCTGGACATGTCAGTCGTTGAGTGTAGTCCTCCTCGTCTCCAATCGATGCATCGAATTTTGGAAACCGCGCTATATTGAACACGCGTTCACTGGAAAGCGAACGTTCATCTGGATTTTCTGCAGTTTACTCATCAGCTTTACCTATTTTATGCTCGTACCAGGGGTGCTCTTTAGCACTGTCAACTATGCCTGGTTTCTGGCCCCCACTGGTAACCGCGTGAGCCTCGATTCTGTGCAGGTTTGATTCATCTTTTCGCATGGCACTGAAAACTCCAATTTAGCGCGGTGCATTAATCTTCATTGTTTACAATTTTGCCATTTCTGCTCTGCTGCCTCTCATGTACATGTTTCTAATTGGCTCCATGTGGTGGAAAGGCCGGAATGGAAGTTCGAGTACGTCGAAAGCTCAAGTTTTGGTATGATCCTAATTTAGATTTTTAGGTGACTTTGAAACTTTAACATCTTTTTAAAAATCCCTTGCTGATGATTTGACTGACAATTCTCGTTTCAGATGAGCATTCAAGCCTTGTGCGTCGCTGTGGCCACAACTGTGGCTTCATTTCTGTACGCCTACATCCAAGTTGCTGCGGTTGCAAACCTCACAGCGCAAATAGTAACTGTAACTGTGTTGCTTAGCAACGGTAGGTTGACTAGGAATAAAAATATGGAGCCTAATTTCAGCAATGCCCGTAATCATGTACACAACGCTTAACAGAACTGTTCGCAGTGGGGTTTTTGACTTGGTGCGGTGCAAGAAGATTGGATCCTCTCGACATCTATCGAACATTCGACAGTTCACTACAACCGTGCAAAACGTGACCAGAGTGCAAGCTTTCTTGAATAATTGATTTATTGCTCATAATGTTAGAGTTAATGTTAAAGAGGCACGGTCCCGCAACGAGTTTTGTCAAATTGATTTGAAATTGTGTGTACTGGAAGGTCTTCGGATAATTAAGGGCAAAATATTTGTGGCCAAGTGTTCTGGGCTTGAGTTAGGCGCTCACAAGGCCGTATCCGGTTCAATGGGCGAAGGTTGAACTGCCGAACGCGTTCTCATCGTAGTCGCAGTTTCCGCGTTGATCTTCCTGTTCAGCAGTAGCGCCACAACACCGTTTCTGATTGTCTTGTTTATAGCGATATAGAGGATTGCTGGAGCGCCTAAATGAACCAAAATATCGTCGAGGTATTTAGCATTCTCGGCCAAGCAATGCACTTTCCACGACATTGTTCAATTGTGGACAGTTTGAAAAGCTTAAATCATTCATTTCTGCATTTTGGTGATCTGCTATGTAGATGTGATTAAAAATTGATGTTTCTTAGTTGTTCATGACGCGATAATTAAAAAAAAGAAAGAAAAAAACGCTTTATAGATGTTTCGTCTGTGAAACCTCCAATTTTGGTGTTTATCTAATTAAGGACATGAATCAGCGGTTAATCTGGTTGAAAACAGCAAATATTTTGGCCCAATTCTCATCTGTATTCGCCCTTTTATGCAACTTTGTGCGGATAGGCGTTGTCTAAAAGATGCAATTCTCCACCAGTGAGAAACCAAACCCTACCATTACTAAACTGCCAAACGATGTTCACTCCAATACTGATTGGCTTTGGAATCGGCCAGAACTGCATGTAGTCGTAGATGAAAGCGCTGAGAAAGGTGAACAAGCATAAGAAGAAGGCTTGAATTGTCATCTAAAAGTGAAGGAATCGTACCTAAAGGTCCTAAAAATAGAGCCACTCACAACAGCCTGAACTCGTGACATTTTCCTCCCCGCTTGTCGACCTTTCCACCACAGCGAAACAATCAGAAACGTGTACAACGTGGGCAGAACGACCACAACAAACAGGTTATGGAAAGCGTGAAAGCGGTTGATGTATGGCGCTCGGTCGATGAAGTCAAAGCCCGGGAGGTTCTTGTACGGATCATAAAAATACGCGTAGCTCGTCGAGCTGAACGTGACTCCAGGCGAGTAAATCACAAAAAGCAGACTGTAGACAGCACAGGCCAAAAGCCAGTAGTACGTTCGACGACCTTCGAACGATTCGTAGAGATAGCGAGGTTTCCAGATTTCAACGCAACGATTGAACGCCAGAAGGACCACACTCATTGATTGACTTGCCCACATGGCTGAAAATACAATTTTAATTGGAAATGTTCACCTACAGTAACCCACCAACACCGCTACAACCAATGATATACTGTAGGTCAATGTAGGGACACGCCACAAACCCGTTGATCACATAGGCTCCCGTCACAAAGCCGCTGACAGTCAGGCACATAATGTCGCTTATGCCTACGTAAATCATGATTTTGTAGCCAGCCCAACGGTAGAGCCGCGATTTGACCATAACGATGAGGCAAGGGATATACGGTACCTAGAAATTGATCAAATTCCCCAAACTTGCAAACAAGAGCGTACGGTCATCAGTATGCCGACAACAATAAACGTGATTCCCAACGGCGGATACGGTCGGCCAAGTGTCCACCATTCCTCGTCGGTCAAGAACGTGCAGTTGTAGAGCCTACGGTACTCGTCATGACGCAACAGCATCATCTCCATGATCAAGGATGCGGGTGCTGAAATGAACGAGTGTTTAGCGTTTTGCTTGTGTGATTGAAAGCGCTGGAGAACGTAAAAGCCGCACGAATCACATTATGGGGAGAGCCGGTACGTGTCAACGTGGCGCCCACTGAATGTGGTACCTGGCTATTTCGGCGGCAGATCAAATGCGTTTAAGAATTGCTGGTAGCCTGGTAAGCTAATAACTAGGCTAAACCACTAAGACAGTCAGCCTAGAGCCTCAGGCAGTTACGATATGGTTAGACAAGGCTTAAGCGCGTTACGACCAGGTACAAAGTTGTCCAGGTACTAGACCTTGGCGCCAAGTTGTCCTGCTTCCTGTAGAGAGCACCAAGGCGTTACAAAGCAGAACGGTCAGAGCGCAATAAACACCAAATTTTGCCCTTTGGCTTGACCATTTGGGCAATTACGCTGGCATGTGTGTGTGGCCCCGTAGTTTTTAAATTAGAATCTTTACGGATTTGCCGCACAGTGCCTTGCAAGCATAATATTAGCATTAAAACTTCAAAAGGCCTGGAATCTTTTTACCCGTCAAGACCAGCTCGGACCAGATGTCAGGTCGCAATAAGACACACCACCGTTGTTTTCAGCTTATGAAATTTTAGGTCCGGACTGATTTAATTTAGATTAATTCAATCGTGTAAGCCCATGATGAGATTTAATGCCTACATGACTCATCTTTAGCTAAGCTCAGAGGCACAAAGATCGGCGAGGTCAAACTTCCCAACTATACCTAGTAACTAAGGCGTACCACGCTTCGAAGAACTGCTGTTGATTCGGAAAATCCTCAATAAAATTAGTGCTCACGTGTCTCAACGACCTCAAACTGAATTATCTTGTTTTTCGTAATTTGTGACTCAAAATTGTTACCAATTAAACAAAAATCATGTTTTGCCGATTTATACCGTATGATGTGCCAAAAACATGGCTTCTTATTTATTGTTTGAATTTTTTAAAAATGAGGTAAACGTTGACAGAACAAGTACAAAGACAGAGCTTAGCGAACGAGATCTCAAACAACACGGTATCCTATCTGGAAGTTGGTGTAACGGAGCAAATTCCACGCCTCCAACACCAAGACATTCGTGCCACTCGTCTCTCTCTTGTAGCAGTCGTTGTGGCAGCAGTAGGTCTTCCCTCGGGCTGCCAGAACGAGCCGTGGCCGCGCACCATGACGCCGCCGTTCGCGCAGCCTGGCAAGCACAGGGCGTCGTGGTTGCCGTCGAACCCGACGAAATTCATCTCGTATTCGACGCGCTTCCCCTCGGGAGCCACGATGTGGTAGGTGCACCGGACGGGGTTGTTCGGGTCCAGCGGCGTCCAACTCCCAAGACCGACGACGTTGTTCTCGCACATACCACTGCCAGTTGTCCTTTGCAACGAGCGAGGTGCCGCAGCTCCAGAGCGCGCCCCCGGTAGGCATCGCGCGCTGGGAGCAGTCCGCTCCCGAGAATCCCGGGAGACACTCGCACTTCCCGCAGCTGTTCGGGTCAGGGGACGCCGCCATTCAGGCAGCTGGTGGTCGCGCTGACGCACGGATCTGAAGGAGAACGCGGTCAGGGGGTACTGTAGCTTGGCAGCCTACCGATCGCGTATTGGATCTTGAACTCGGTGTAGCGGAAGATGTTGGTCACCTTCACGGTCAGTTTGTTCCCCTCGTTCTTGACGAGTTGACTCTCCTGTTGGGGCAACAGAACTTGAGGCTCTCGTCGCCCTGCACCTCCACGGCGCCGTACCAGCAATTCCAGAAGCAGAGCGCAGAGCGGTTGCCGTCGAATCCAACAAAGTTGAGCGCGTAGAGGAGCTTCGACCCCGCGGGCGCCTCGATCGTCCACGTGCACGTCTTCGGGTTGTTGCGGTCACCCACTTCGTGGAGTCCGTTCCCCACGACGTGATGCGTCGAGAGCCACTGGAACTGCGGCGTCGCGGTCAGTATCGCCCCGCACGGGTCTGAATCAGCCTGGGTTACGGTAGGACGGGAAGGGAGCGCTGACCGATCCTGTACATGATTTGAAAGTCGGTGTAGCGGAAGTTGTTGAACGCTTGAATGACGAGGAGCTCGCCGGCGGTGTGGAATGACTCGGTCATTTGCGTCTGGCAGCAGAGACGGTAGCCTTCTGGCCGCAAGTCCAAGTCGCCGCCTTTCACATCGAGACCGCCGGATCGGCACTGCGCTTCGCAGAGCGAGTCGTGGATGTGGTCGTAGCCGATGAAATTCACCCAGTACTCGACGCGGTGTCCGTGGGCGCCTGGATGTGGTAGGTGCAGAGCGAAGGATTGGTGACGTCCGCCATCGCGTACTCCCCGTTACCACACACGAAGTTTTGCACGAGTTCCTGCCAATGGTTTTTTGCTGCGAGCGTCTGACCGCAGGCGAGGTTGGGGGAGGGCGGTTGAGGCTGCGAGCAGTCGTCTCCGCCGAATCCGCTCGGGCAGATGCACTTTGTGCAGTTCTTGGGGTGCGGGTAGCCGCCACGAGCGCACTGGATGCTGCTGCCAGCGCAGGCATCTGAATGGACGCTTGAAACGAGGCCGCACAGCGCCAGGACTCACTGCACTCGTAGAGGTTGTTGAGCTGCGCAATGTCGCTGAACACGGGCACTTGGCTCGCGCCCATCGCCATCTGGTATTTGCGGTCGTAGGCGACCATGGCGGGCGCGGATTGATCGACGCTGAACGCTCTGAACACGCGGCACTTGGACGCTGGTGGAGCTGGCGGCGCTCACCTTGGCGCGTCGTGCATGATGCTCCGGAAGTCGTAGCGGAATCCAAAGTTGTTGTTCTCCGCGGCGCTGCTCTTGACGAATCGCGCCTTGTTCTCCTCGGCGATGTTGTCGAGGTTGACCCAGACCCACTCGTCGCGGTCGTGGCGCGCCTGCGCGTTCAGGAAGCCGAGCGCGTGGCCCAGCACCTTGCTCGCGGCCGCCATGTTCTCGCAGTCTGCGCCGAGCGAGAGGTTCTGCACCGGCAAGGCAGCCTGCTTCCCCACTGGGCTCTCGCAGCCGGGACCCGGGAGGATGCGGATCTTCCACCAGAAGCCGGAATCGGCGGCGACTTCGTTGAATACGATGCACGTGTGCGCCTCATAGAACGCGATCGCCTGCTTCATCACGTCTCTGCATTTCTGGCCTGAAAGGTGACCGTCACTCCCGCCTTCTCCTCGCAAAACTCACTGAACGAAGGATCGAAGAAGTAGTTGACGCCCTCGATCGCACTCCAGATCCACAGGTTCGGCTTCTCGAGAGCGGCCGCTTGGCGTTTAGGGCGAATCGGTCCGCTGACCCCAAGTGCTTCCCTAAAGGAGTACAGTAGTCAAAGTGCCGAGTAGATGCGTTTACTTGGTGCGGTTGACTGTCTCAGATCCGACTGCGGTGCTTCTGTCCAAGTGCGGGAGGATCTGTTCCGCGGTGTCCTAAAATTGCTACCGTAATCAGAGCTCACCGAACGCTCTGTTCACCTTGAACGTCTTCTCTATCTGCGCCTTCTCATCCCTGTAAAGCGCCGTCTGCTCGGCTTCCAACGTTTCCACGAGCTCCTTTGCTTCCTGAAAGGACGTAGAATCGGCGATCAGAGACTCCTTCGCTTACCTCGGGGCGGGCGGCCCGGTCCCGCACAGAATCGGCGGCACTTGACAAACTCACGAAGAGCACCACTCCAAACAGAATATTCCAAGCGGTCATCGCTGGTTGTTGGTTGGAATGCGATGGCAGGGGCCTCTTTTATAGCTTTTGGAAAGTCGTCTGTACTTTCCGGACGTCGACGATCTCATAATATGATCGCAAACAGACCTCTCGGCGACAAACAACTTTATCAAACAGGAACGAATATTCACATTTGACGTGAACAAATCCTGCAACGAATCCCCGCGTGCCCTTTGATAAAAGTTCCTTTCAGATTCAGTTTTGCAACGATTTCTCTCAATTTCTTCAACTTTCTCGTCGACTAATTGGTTTCCTTCGAACTTCTGGAAACGTGTTTGTGGGTGGTTCATTCGCATTCGTTGCAAGCTGAGAGCACTCGAACTAAATATTCCTTCCTGTTTGATAGCATTGTTTGTCGCCGAGAGGTCTGTTTGAGGGCGCTCTTTTTGAATGCAAAATACGTGCATTTTTTCATTGAGAAATGACGTTGTTTTCCAGTGATCTCGATCAGGAATCATTCAATTGACGGTGTTGCGCCAGAGGCGGACTCGCGGAGCGCCGCCTTTCGTCGATGGGCGGCGCTCCGCGAGTCCGCCTCTGGCGCAACAACGGCAACCCGTCATTTAGCCCAAATTTGGTCTAATTGGTGAGAAAAATAATATCGTTTTTACCTACACTTTGGTTGGACCTCTTATCTATGACACCACATAGGCTCTTCCGGATGCAAGATGTATCTCAGAGGATACTATGTAAGCCATTTTTAGTGATGGGTGTTAGCTTGATAGCCGAGGACAAACCCCAAGTTCAGTTACTGGCTGAATAGTGGCAAAAGCCTAAAGTGGAGTTTCATCCATACATCGTTTTGTGCTCATGTCCGGCCTTGATCGGCCTTGATCATGTGGCTGGCACGACAGACTGCACAGAGAAATGCACATAAAAAATATAGCAAGAGTATAGCTTATCAAACGAACGGAAACAGGCGAAAAGTGCAAATGTTTCTTCAATATGCGGTGAGTCAAGCGACTAGAAGTACAAGTTACATTGTATCGAATTCAAACTCTACTATCCGATGCAGTCATTGTTGCTTGCTTGCGTCCAGTTGTTCGTAGTGTTTGCTCTCGGTTCCTTGTATGTGTACGCTTGATCGCTGACTGTTGCTCTCTTCATAAAACGCAAGCAGAACAACTTGATCACACCATGGCGGATGGTCTTGTTCAGAGTGAGATAGATGATTACCGCTCCACCTGCACTATTGCACTCAGCCCTTTGCACCTTCAAACAACCATTTACCGTTGCTGCCTTGCCAGCAGAGCTGTCCTACGAGGATTAGGATTTCCGGGATTGGGAAGAATTGCATGTAGACGTAGACAAAGGCGGCAACAAAGTTCAGGAGGCAAATCCAGAATACTTGGAAGAAGAGCTAAATACGAACGGGCACATATTGAAGGCCTTTTCATCGCGGTGTCCTACTTGGCTCTGCATTCGCGAAAACTGCTTCGCCTGCTTTTTCCTCCACACAATTGATAAAATCAGAAATCCGTACAATAACGGCAAGATTACGACGATGGCGATGTTGTTGATCGAGTGGAACTTTCCGACATACTGTAGACGATGAAACGAATTATGAGAGGTTGCTGAAACTGCGCTCACCGGGCTACGATCAACGGGAATCTCGCTCTCGGGGATTGCAAAATATGGATCAAAAAAGTAGGCCATGCCGATGGAGCTGAAAATGGGCGGCGGGCTGTAGAGCAGCCCAGCGAAGAAGTACACTACGCAGATGACAATCCATATGAGCACGTTTTTGCCTTCGAAAAGCGATTTCAGGAATTTTCGCTTCCAGAAATCAACGCATCGATTTAGTGCAAGCACCGTACACGTCATGCATTGGCAGAACCAGGAAGCTGAAATTAACGATTAGCCTCGAGCTCAAGAAGCTCAACACTTACCAACGCCTACAGATCCAGCAAAATAGAGAAGCTCCATGTGGCTGCATCCTACGGCACCCCGAATGCCCATGTAGCCGGCTGTGATGCAGCTGATCATCGTCGAGCACACGTCACAGATGCCCAAGAAGAACATGAGTTTAAAGCAGGAGTGCTTGAAGAGCTCCTTGCGACTCATGACGTAAAGAATTGGAATGTACAGCCCCTTAAATAGCTTAGATAAGCTGCATGAAAGTAAGCCTCTGTTTACAATATACAGACATCCGGTAAACAGGAAAAACTGGCCAAGTGCAAAGTGTTCCACACCGTACTTTGCCCACTCTGCGCTGGTCTTGAAAGTGCAGTTGTAGAGACGTTTATACTCTTGGCGATTGAAGAAGTAGAGATCCATGATGTCGTTTACTGTAAGAACGAGAAACTTAGGCTCTAAGGATATCAGAGCGGCGCGAAAATGGAAATTCCCATGGAGATTTGTTCTGAGAGAATTGACGTCTAGTTGACGTCGCCGGGAGGGCTTTTCAAAGAATGAAACTTCCAGTAATTGACTGGAAATGAGTCAATTCATGTAAAAAGTAGCTAATTTTGACGTTTTCGGATTTAAGAATGTACTTTATCCATTGAGTGGTTTGCACACTTATTGTAAGACTTTTGCGCTCATTTAGGCTCGTTTTTCCAATAAAACAAGTTTAGAACGACATAAATTACCGTAATTAAGTGTTCAGCTATTGAGACGGTAAGTTACGCACACACACTACACCTCTTTTCGCATAGATTTCGCATCAGTTACTCAGTAACTCCAACAATTGCTTAAATATAATATCAATAACTTTTAAACAAAGCCTTCAAACCAATCCAGGCATGCTCGTTAACCAAAAATTGATGATAAACGCATAATGGCCGGAAAACAATTTAAACTGAAACGCATTAAAGAACAATTTGTTGAGCGTCAAAGTTCTAGAAATCGCAAGCTTAAGACTTTGCCAGGATTTTCCGCTCTTCCTTGACTCCGCCTAAGATTTCTGAACTTTCTCAGAAACTACGAAATTCAGCACATCCGCTACGTTCGCTAAGCGTTCTTTTCCTGTACGCAAGTACAATACAATGAGAGAAGTCAGATTTCTAAGAATAAACACGGCCATGTTCTTCAAATCAAACGGTGATTCGTCGTTCCGAGACGTCTTTTTCCACGAAAAAATCATTCAACTAAGTAAATTGAGCTCCGCGTTAGGGTACTGTGAATAAAGCAGCCCTAGTCTATTTTTTGCTTCAGCTTTTGGCTTTCCATCGCCATCAATCGATTTTTTGGACCTTTAGACCTGATGTTTTCTTTTCCATCTGTGCATCTGTGATGAAATAGCTCGTTTGGTCCTCCATTTCACGTTTCCCATAAACGTTAATGAATCTGCAAGAAATTGGCCTGGCCGAATATCTTTGCGGCGACAGCAAAACGAGCTATCGACTTTGAGGCGATCAGCAGAACGGATGATCAATGAACAAGAACGAGTTTCACTTTTATAAAGTGTGATTCTTCGCTGGCAGTTTTGCCAGAGCCGATCTCAAGGTAATTTTCGACTCAAAGTACGGTATTGGGTTCTTAAAGCGAATTGCAGCCTCGATGAAGCAAACGTTGTTTTCTTCTTTTGCAGTGACAAACCTTGCGGGTCATCTCATCAGTCAGAAAAGAGGCAATTTCAGCTTTTTTGAACATTACTCGGCCCACAAACTTCTGTCTAGCAAACAGACATCGGGTGGAACTAGGCACAGCCGCAGGGCTTGAATAATTGGCTTGGCTTTGTAGGGCGGCACAAGTCCAAGACGA
>MQUG01000825.1:0-23117 GCA_007213375.1 Steinernema feltiae | reverse complement strand
ATAAGGCACCCAGAATTGTAATTCCTTACAACTTACGGAAGAAGGTGATACAACAGTTTCACGAAATATCCGATGGAAGCGGCCCATCTCGGAATTAATAAAACTACGGAAAAAATGCTCAAAAGAGTATACTGGAAGCAGATGAGGGAAGACATAAAGCAGGTCATTAAGGAATGCGATACGTGTCAGAAAAGAAAGACTCATCCGAGTTACCTCAACACGGAAACCTCTTCAGGTAACGGAATACCCGAAGGCTCCATTTCTGCATATTCATACTGATATTCTGGGCCACTGCCTAAAACCAGTAAGCAGAATGTTTGCATCCTTGTCACGGTTGACGCGTTTTCTAAATACGTGGTGGCATCCAGCCAATGCCAAACATGACCGGCCAAAACCGGTGGCAGAAACGTTGATCCAGGATGTAATTGCGGTACACGGCTGTCCCAAAGTAATAACATCCGATCAAGGACGGCAGTTCACGTCAGAGCTGTTTTCGGAACTGTGTGAGATCATGGGGTCGAAGCACATATTCACAACGGCTTATCATCCAGCGGCCAACGGACAGGTCGAAAGAGTTAATCGGCCCATAGCGGACATGCTAGCGGCCTATGTGAATAGTAAGGGAACTAACTGGGATCAATTCCTCAAACTAGTTACATTTGCTTACAACACTTCACTGCAAGAGTCAATTGGCGTATCGCCCTACATGGTCATACATGGGCGAGAGGCCATCCTTCCAGCGGATTTGGAATGGGAAAAAACCCTCAAAGAAGGACTTTCGCTATCGGAATTTCGACGCCAAACGTTAGAGAATCTTGATGCGGCTTGGAAAGCCGCTCGCCGGAACGTGAACGAAGCGAAAGCAAAGCAGAAGCGTAATATGGACTTGTACAAGAACGCGGAGGAGTCGGATTTGGCAGTAAATGACCTAGTTGTCATGAAGGTCGAAGGGACTAGGAATCGACATAAATTCTCACCGAAATGGGACGGACCCTACCAGATAGTCAAGATAGTCCATCCGAATGTGACTTTGGCGGATCCAGTATCGCTGAAAACAAAGACGGTCCATCTAAACCGAGTGAAGAGATTCACAGCAGCGGAGATGCTACCATTGCGGAAAGGAGACGAACCAACCAGCAGACGGAGCACCATAGTCGATAGTGACTCCGAGGAGTTGGAAGAGGAGGCCTGATGACGGTGGAAGGCAACTCTAATTTATCAAAAGAAAAAAAAAGAAAAGAAAATTTTGTTATGTAGTTAATGTATTTTTTGCGTGTTGAAGCACTCTAGGCGGTAAAACAGAAAAAAGCAAGGCTAGACGCGAATAGCGACGCTAGCAGCGGAAGCTGCATTGCTTTTACCGCCAAGAATCACCAGGCGTGTTCAATGCATCCGACCCCGGAGGCGAAACACCACGCTATTCAGGAACTTAAGAAGGAGGGAATCATGGTGTGTTACCTCTGTTTTGGGGCACATACGGCTGAGCAGGGACCAGACGCGCTCAGGTTGTCGGGCTCCGCTATGCTCAGGAGGGGAGTGTGGCGGAGCAGGACAAGGCGTCCGCTCAGGACGCCAGCTAGATACCGGTAAACCGACGCATCGCAGGGGCGTATCACGCCGCTCTCACACATTGTAATGATCATCCTATAAATGTGGGGCTCGTCCCCCGAAACAGAGGTAACACACCATGATTCCCCTCCTTCTTAAGTTCCTGAATAGCGTGGTGTTTCGCCTCCCGGGGTCGGATGCATTGAACACGCCTGGTGATTCTTGGCCGGTAAAAGCAATGCAGCTTCCGCTGCTTAGCGTCGCTATTCGCGTCTAGCCTTGCTTTTTCTGTTTTACCGCCTAGAGTGCAATTCAACACGACAAAAATACATTAACTACATAACAAAATTTTCTTTTTTTTTTTTCTCTTTTTTTTTTTCTTTCTTTTCTTTTTTTTTTTCTCTTTTGATAAATTAGAGTTGCCTTCCACCGTCATCAGGCCTCCTCTTCCAACTCCTCGGAGTCACTATCGACTATGTTGCTCCGTCTGCTGGTTGGTTCGTCTCCTTTCCGCAATGGTAGCATCTCCGCTGCTGTGAATCTCTTCACTCGGTTTAGATGGACCGTCTTTGTTTTCAGCGATACTGGATCCGCCAAAGTCACATTCGGATGGATTATCTTGACTATCTGGTAGGGTCCGTCCCATTTCGGTGAGAATTTATGTCGATTCCTAGTCCCTTCGACCTTCATGACAACTAGGTCATTCACTGCCAAATCTGACTCCTCCGCGTTCTTGTACAAGTCCATATTACGCTTCTGCTTTGCTTTCGCTTCGTTCACGTTCCGGCGAGCGGCTTTCCAAGCCGAATCAAGATTCTCTAACGTTTGTCGGCGAAATTCCGATAGCGAAAGTCCTTCTTTGAGAGTTTTTTCCCATTCCAAATCCGCTGGAAGGATGGCTTCTCTCCCATGTATGACCATGTAGGGCGATACGCCAATTGACTCTTGCAGTGAAGTGTTGTAAGCAAATGTAACTAGTTTGAGGAATTGATCCCAGTTAGTTCCCTTACTATTCACATAGGCCGCTAGCATGTCCGCTATGGGCCGATTAACTCTTTCGACCTGTCCGTTGGCCGCTGGATGATACGCCGTTGTGAATATGTGCTTTGAACCTATGATCTCACACAGCTCCGAAAACAGCTCTGACGTGAACTGCCGTCCTTGATCGGATGTTATTACTTTGGGACAGCCGTGTACCGCAATTACATCCTGGATCAACGTTTCTGCCACCGTTTTGGCCGTCATGTTTGGCATTGCTGATGCCACCACGTATTTAGAAAACGCGTCAACCGTGACAAGGATGCAAACATTCTGCTTACTGGTTTTAGGCAGTGGACCCAGAATATCAGTATGAATATGCAGAAATGGAGCCTTCGGGTATTCCGTTACCTGAAGAGGTTCCGTGTTGAGGTAACTCGGATGAGTCTTTCTTTTCTGACACGTATCGCATTCCTTAATGACCTGCTTTATGTCTTCCCTCATCTGCTTCCAGTATACTCTTTTGAGCATTTTTTCCGTAGTTTTATTAATTCCGAGATGGGCCCCTTCCATCGGATTTTCGTGAAACTGTTGTATCACCTTCTTCCGTAAGTTGTAAGGAATTACAATTCTGGGTGCCTCATCGGTATACTCCGATTGCTTCATCAGAATTCCGTCTGATAGTATAAAGTTATTTGCGGGTTCCTCCTCAATTTCCGCTGAGGGTTGTGCTCGCTGGAGCGCCTCCAGCTCCTCCATGAGTTTGGCCATAGCAGGGACTTTCCGCTGTTCCTCCGCTATTTCGTCTCTTTCAATGCGACGACCTGGATTCTGACTATCACCGATTGCATTCACCTTCTCTGGTGCTGCCGGATATCTGCTCATGAAATCGCAGAAAGTATTAGATTTACCGCTTCTATGTTCTATCTTAACATTGTAAGACTGGATAGCGAGTTGGAACTTGCTTTGTCGCACCGTGCTATCCTTTTTCCGTAACAACGCACATACCGCCGCGTTATCAGTTCTCACCACGGTAATGCCGTTACCTTCTATGTATGGTGTGAACTCTTGGAGTGCGTACACGACCGCTAACGCCTCCGTCTCGGCTGAGTGATAGTTTGCCTCATGCTTGTTGAGTACTCTGGACGCATACGCAATCGGGTGTTCTTTACCGTCTTTCCCTTTTTGCAGCAAGCATGCCGCAATGGCTATTTTGCTGGCGTCGGTCTCAATTACAAACGGAAAGTTGAACTTAGGTGTAGCCAACACCGGTGCTGATAACAGAGCTTTCCTAACTGCCACGAAGGCTTGGTCATGTTCCGCTGACCATTTCTCTAGCGTGGTACCGCTTGTTAACGCATAGAGTGGGGCCACTTTATCCGCAAAGTGATCGATAAACTTTCGGAAATAGTTAACCGCCCCAGAAAACTTTTCAGATGTGTGATTGTCGTAGGTCTTTCGAAGTTCGCGACTGCTTCTACGTTTTTCGGGTCAGGCCTGATCCCTACCTCACTTACGAGGTAACCGAGGTATTTCACCTCTTTTTGTGCAAACCGGCACTTGTCGATTCGAAGCTTCATTCCGTACCTCTGGATGACTTGGAGGAACTGTGCTAAGTCGCTCAAGTGTTCCTCCTCTGTCATACTTGCAATCACCACATCGTCAAGATACACGAACATTGCCGCGTTTATCTCCTTCCGTAGAGAATCCATGACTTTTTGAAAAGTACTTGGCGCTGAGCAAAGCCCGAACGGCATACGTAAAAATTCGTATACCCCATAAAAGTTGCAAAAGCTGTGCGTTCCGCGTGCTCTGCTTTGATGGGTATTTGATGAAATCCACTTTGGAAGTCAAGCGTAGTATATAGTTGCTTACCGCCGACTAAGTCAATGAGATCAGCTATCAGGGGTAAATAATACGTCTGCGGCACCGTTATTGCATTCAAACCCCTATAGTCTACTGCAAACCTATATGACTTCTTGTCTGCCTTCTTAACTAAAATGATGGGTGCACAAAAGGGACTGTCCGACGGCTGAATGATTCTTTGGCTCAGCATATCTTCAACTTGCCGTTGGACTTCCTCGCGCAACCCTACCGGAGTCCTATACGGCCTTCTGCTGACTGGCTGCGCACCTTCTTTAAGCCTAATCTCGTGTACAATGGGACCATTGTATTGCCCTATCTTTCCGTCGGGCCCTACGAAGGCTTGGTAAAAATGTTCTATCATCGCGCAAAGCTCGTCTTTCCCTTCTCTTGAAAGATTAATCTTATCCTGATCTAACTTTCCCAAGAGCCATTGTACCGTATCTTTCTTGCTAACCTTACCTCTTTCGAGTTTCGGTACTAGCTTATCTTCAATTCGGATCTCAGGGCTATAAGTGTCTTTTGTGACATGAAAAACTGCAGGCGCTTGAAATTTTTCGTCTAGCTTTTCTACCGTAGCTACCCGCATGCCTTGAAACGCTTTGATTTTCTCATTAGTAACGTTCAAAATCCTAACTGGAGCTACCCCGCTCTTGCCGATCAATGCTACCGTTTTTATTTCCTCCGTGGTTGTTATTCCACCGTCCACGGGACTGGCTACGATCTCTGTTATCGTTGCGCTGTCGAGACTGGTTACGATATTTTCTGTCGTAGTTAGCTCGACCCTCATAACCGTCGTACGACCGGCCCTCATTTCTTGAGTTACGACCGTAGTGGTCGTTTCTAGAATGGTAGCCGTCGTTGTACTTGTTATTGTACCTTCGGTATGGGCTGGGAGACCGTTCCCTGTATCGCATGGCACTTTGCTCATGCAACGCTGCTGCGGTTTCAAGTCGCGCAATTGCGTTATTCATTTTGTCGTCCGACTGGGGATCCTTTGGCCATAACCGGGCTTCTGTACGAGCACTCTTTTGGAGTTCTCCCCAGGTTTGTGGCACGTTCCGTTTAAGTTCCCGAGAAATATTGTTATCGGCGCCTCGGAGAAACGCTTGGATTTTCAATTTTTCTCTATTGTCATTGGTAAAGCCGTCCGCGAAAGCAATTTCAACTGCTTCGCTTACCCGACGGCAAAACTCGTCAACCGATTCCGAGTTGTATTGCTTAAGCTGGGCATACTCCGAATTGGCCTCAGCGTTGCTTTTTGCAAACCGATTTTGAAGGGCATCGGATATCTTAGTCCAACTGTCCTTTTCTCCGGTGGAGAGGCTTTCGTAAAAAGCTCCTGCCTCCCCCGTGAGGCAGCTCGCGATGACTCGTGTCATCATCGGATAGCCAATTCCTTTCGCGTTGCTAACCGTTGCAAATTGCGAGAGGAAACGCCGTACGTTCTGAGGATCGTTACTTCCTGAGAACTTTGGGAAGTTGAGTCCGTTACTATCCCTATTTAGGGCCGCCTGCTGTTCGGCTGCCCGGAGCTGATCCTGGAGCGCGCTCAGTTGTGACCGCATTTGGCTGAGGTCCATGGAGTCCGGAGCTGCGTTCCCGTTGACGTCACCCATTGTGGTCGTAGGTCGGACTTCCGGGATTGTGTTGGTCCTTTCGTCCTCCTGTTCCTTCCGGAGTCTGCGTCTTTTTGCCCGTAGATCTCGTTCAGCCCGTTGGTCTCGTTCCGCGTCGTTGCTGTGAGCAATTGTTGCTTCGCCTCGTTGTTGGCGAGTTATCCGAGGTTCTGACCATATATGGAGTTGTTTATCCGACAACTCAATGCGTCCCGCATCGCAGTTCCGACTGGATGGGACTTGATGCATCGCATTTCCTCCTGGTTGATTTGTGGTATACGTTCTTGTGCATTGGATATCAGTCCATACGTGTGGACCAGTTCCTTCTCGCATCGCCTTTCGGGGTTCCCGAACCGAACGTGTTGCCTGATTCAAGCTCCTAACCTCACACGGACGTAACCCCAAATATGTAAGACCAATCGTAAATGGTGCT
The DNA here is from genome assembly GCA_007213375.1 of Steinernema feltiae. Classification (NCBI taxonomy): domain Eukaryota; kingdom Metazoa; phylum Nematoda; class Chromadorea; order Rhabditida; family Steinernematidae; genus Steinernema; species Steinernema feltiae. The sequence continues at coordinate 16,676 of MQUG01000825.1, read as the reverse complement.
ACGTACCGCTAACCTCCTATAGACGCTTGTGCTCTTAACACTTCCCGAGATCTCGTAAGTGGTGCATTTTCCCACATGACTGTGACGGCCATTTTCTACAGGAATTGGGTTCTCTATATTCTACGCGCGATTTACAAAATAAAACAACCATGTGAAGACTAAAAGTGAACTAGCCGCGCATGTGTCCGTCTGGGATACGAAATCCCAGCGTTTAGCTTAGCGGGTAACCGTCCGCGGGTTCCCATTCACTGGACGACAAAAAATACAAAAAATGTCTTCGGTTGCGAACTCCTCTTGACGGAGCTCTGGAAAAATGGACCAAAAAGCGTCTGTGTGTCGCTTGTGCGAGCTTTTACTTATTCAGGAAAATGAAATAACTCACTGTTCTTTTCCGTCCTATTTTTCCCTAATGTCGTCATCCCCCTGTCTCGCTGCGATTATGCGGAATAATCAGTTTCGGCAGCATTCTTCCTGTGTAACTCATAAGTTGGTACTTGGATTTCGTCATACGGATCTTAGTTATGGTCATTCCGTACGTTACTTACCAGCGATTCTATGCCACTGGCGATCCGACCTTGTTATGAGTTACCGACCTATCATGTTACACCCAGCATTGTTTTTTCGCAGACTACATCGCTTGATCAGAGCGTGCGACCTTCCTCAAAAAAACAAAATACTTACTCTTCTACCAAGGTACGTCCTTTCAAGCGGAGGGTTCGAGGCGGCTGAGGAGCTTGACGTGAGAATCCGTTCTCCAGGCAGTTGGTTACCAGAGGGTCATCACCCTCCCCGGTGATCGATTCGGCGGGACCTCCAATATGTAGCGGATGAGTTCTTGTCCTATCGATGCGTGCCGGGAGAAGGGATGACCGTAGTAGAGAACAACCGTTTATTGGGATTGCACAACATGACATTTCGGGGACGAGCCCCACATTTATAGGATGATCATTACAATGTGTGAGAGCGCGTGATGCGCCCCTGCGATGCGTCGGTTACCGTATCTAGCTGGCGTCCTGAGCGGACGCCTTGTCCTGCTCCGCCACACATTACTTAAAAAGTTTTCTAAAACACAAGGAGACCCGACCGCTCCCAAATTAGTGTTATACATATGCAGTGCTGTTTATGTTGGTTTTTTTGCTGCGTAACACAATCACTTATCGTATTTTCATCCGATTGCTCTTTTCAACAATTGCAGAAATTGAGGAGACGTTGCTGTCGACCACCAAAAATTAATTTTAACTGTAAATACGTCAGATGTTGGACAACATTCGCCAAAGTCGGTTTTTTAAACAAAATTTTTGCGTTTGATTTAAAGAAGCCCTGAGCAAATCGTTTATGATTCAGTGGGTACGGAACGGACGGAGAACAAACAGAACGGACGAAAGGACAGACTTCTACCGTTGAACAATTGTCAAAAATTTTCTTTCACTACCCCGATGGTAAGGGAGTCAACAGTAACAGACAAAATACAGCTTAACGAGTACCCGCAAAGATTCAGACTTGCTGCAAAAATTCAAAATTTCACGCAGAACAAAAATGTTCATTTCCACATGTTTTTCAACAAAAGTTGAGTAGTTGTTGCTGACTACGCCTCACACGAACAAAAAATAGCCAATCTTGATTAACTGTTGACGCGTCCGACTTTGGCTCACATATGCCAGTGGCGATTTTTAAAAAATCTCTTTTTTGTGCGTTTGATTTAAGGAAGCGTGGCGCAAATGCGATATATGATACGAACGGTTACCGGTGGACCCGTAATACAAAAAAGTGAATTGTTTGCAACCGTTCGACCACAGTTAGGCAGTTGAAGCAGTTGCAAAAATGATTATTGACAACGTTGAGACACCAATTGCTGGTTGCAATCTCAATCAAGACAAAAACTAACGAGATAAGACTAACAAACAAGAGTTCAACGGCTGTCTTAAACTCCATAGCATTCCTTAATAAACCCGAGTAGGAAATGACATAACAAATCAAAACAAAACTTAATGTATCCTGGATAGGTATGCAGGATGCAAAAATTACGATTAATAATCTTGCTCCTCGTTGACTGCTACAAAAATGCAAAATTCAAGCTTGTTTTACACAGAACAAGAAGGAGTTGATTTCCACAGTTTTACAACAATTGCAGAATTTGTTCACAGGGTCCACCACCAAAAATTAAATTGAATTTTAACTGCAAAATTGAATAGGTGTTGCTAATGGTGCCGTTCTCCAGATAAAAAAATTAACCAAACTTGAATTGTCAGATTTTGGCCAACATATGTATGCCAGAAGCGATTTTTAAAAATCTCTTTTGTTTTGCATTTGATTTAAAGAAGCGTGGCGCCAATTGTTTGCCACCGTTCGACCACGAAGAGCATTTCAGGGCTGGTTCAAAAACCGCAGCTACACAAGAAATTGTTATTTTGCTCCGTTTATTGCATGCTATACCAAAAGGAGGATAGAAATCGTTTGTTCTAATGTCGAAGGTTCTATGGAAGTTCGTTTGGTCAACAACTACTCTACAACAGACAACAACAACAGAGCACAACCAGTCAAGAAATGGTATGCAAAAAAGGGGCTGCAAAAATTAGTGAACGTTCAAAAGTGAACGTCGAGATGAACGGTAAAAGTTTTTCGTTTCTCAAAATTCAAAAAATCGAAATTTTTTAACCAAAAGCAACCGAAATTGATTTCACAATTTGAAAGACAAAAAATGCCAACTCACCAACACTTCGTAGTTTGGAGTACACACACTGCAATAAAATTTGTAAAAATAAACAATCAGAAAGTCTTTCAGTGTCGAGATCTACGTTAACGTTTTGATTCTCCGAAATTCAAATTCATTCATTGTTTTCCCGAAAAGGACCTACAGCAGAAAAACTCTCGTTTGTTCGAATGTCAAAGGTTCTACGGAGGTTCATTTGGTCAACAGCTACCGACAAACAGCTTAGACAAAGCACAACTAGTCTGGGAATGATGTGAACGTGGCAAAAATTACTGTTTTTCGATCTCCGAAATTCAAAAAATCGAAATCTCAACCAAAAGCAACCTCAATTGATCTCACTGGAGAGACCAGCCGCCAAAAATAGACCTACTGGTTTCAAAAACCGCAGCCACACAAGAAATCGATATTTTCCTTTGTTTACCGCGTGATAAATGTTAAAACTGGACCGACAGCCGCTATTAGCCGCTATTACTACAACCTTAAAGGTTTATGCTTTAAAGGTTTAAACAGTTACAGACAACCTACGGACAAGCCGAAACCAGTCCGAAAATTAGTTTGAAAATCTTTAATCCGCAAATGAGCAAATATGCATCGTCTTTTTGAAAGATGCTCAAAAATTTTTCCGAAATTACTTGTATAGCGTCAAAACTCGTTTGTCTCCAAACTCAGTAGCTACACACAAAACTTTGTGCTTTCATGCTTGGCCACAAATACGAGCAATAGATGGTCAGTCGCCCTAAGTGACCTATTGCAGTTCCACTCAGTTGCTAGGCACATCTCAAAATTCTTAGATGTTAAAATGTCATTCTGACAGCCTTCAAAAATTTATGAATGTGTCATTTGAACATTTAATGCTCTTTAAACGCCATTTGCAGTCACGGTTACCCAGGGAATGGTATGCAGGATGCAAAAATTAATTAAAAAATTTTTAAGCCGTAGATGTTAAAGATATTAAACAACTTCTACGTAGCTGTTCTACGTAGTAGTTCTATGTTATTCTGTCAGTCACGTTTTAATTGGCAGCGCAGACGAAGAAGAGAAGTCAAAAATTTAAAGCTTTGCACCTAGCTACACTCAAAAGGTTATTATAACATGGTCCGGTTACATCGTTGCTCTGCTACTCTGCTTAAACCTCTTAAAAAAGAAATCGAGCTAGACAATACAAAGCAAGCAGACAAGATTGTCTTAAACGACTTTACGGCAGAATACAGCGCAAAAAAAAAAAAAAAAAACCATTTGCAATGAAAGATCCCAATCCAAAAAATGCCATTGAACCACTTCTATAGCTCTCCAAAACTCGTTTGTCTGAGCCAGTAGCTAGAGGAAACCTTGAGCGTCATCTTGCGTAGGCGTACGATGTTTTGCCGACCCTTGGTTGCAAAAATTAGTTTAAATAAGTTTGATCATCAGATTAACAAAAATGCACACCACAGAACACAGTTCAGCTGAGGATAAGTGAAACTTAGTGCGTTGTGAAATGACCAATTAAAAACTAAAATCTAAAAATCGCTACATGATTGAATTTGTCTACATTTTTACGTAGAAGATGGCATTTAAGGACCACACTCCGTAATTGTTGTCCATGGACCTCAGTCAGCGGTTCTAAAAAACGTACCTATAATTTCGTTTAAATCTTTAACAATAAACCGTAATAAAATGCAATAAAAGCTTATAAAAATTATGCCAAAATACGTTTGCCGAAAGGTCTGCATTGCTACAAGCTAGAAAACATCTCTGAGATTGTCAATCGCCAATGGTTTTCAACAAAACTTTCAAAAAAAAACACTTTGTTATATCAGGAAGTTTTCTTGATTGATTTGAAAAATACACCTAAGGCATTTAATGGGTTCACACTCAAAAATTAGTTAGACTTAGATTTTTGATTTATGTGAAAAATGCAAAATGCACAAAATGCAAATACACAGGTTGATCCGCAAAAATTAAGTGCCAGTAAAATTGAAAATCGTTTGTGAAATATTTAAATTATTTTACCAAAGTTCCTTGCATCATTGATGCAAGCGGCAAAAATTTAGGCTTGTATTACGCAGAGCCAAAATGTAAACGTTGATTTCCACAGTTTTTCAACAATTGCAGAAATTGAGAAACGAAGAAAGCAGAAGAAAAAAACGTTGCCGTCCACCACCAAAAATTAATTTTAACTGTAAACGCGTCAGGTGTTGGACAACACGCCCAAGTCGGTTTTTTAAACAAAATTTTTGCGTTTGATTTAAAAAAGCCCTGAGCAAATCGTTATGATGCGGTGGGTACGAAACGGACGGAGAATGACAAAAACTAATCAAAAGTAAATCGTTCACGACAGTCCTACAGACTTCTACCGTTGAACAATTGTCAAAATAAAGTTGATTTAATAACGTTGATCCTCGTTGACTGCTCCAAAATGAAAAATCCAAGCTTGTTTAACAAAAAGGAGTTGATTTCTACAGTTTTACAACAATTGCAGAATTTGTCCACAGGGTCCACCACCAAAAATTAAATTGAATTTAAACTGCAAAATTGAATAGGTGTTGCTAATGGTGCCGTTCTCCAGATAAAAAAATTAACCAAACTTGAATTGTCAGATTTTGGCCAACATATGTATGCAGAAGCGGTTTTTAAAAATCTCGATTTAAAAAAAAATGAGCGAAGAGCAATTCAGGGCTGGTTCAAAACCGCAGCTACACAAGAAATTGTTATTTTGCTCCGTTTATTGCATGCTATACCAAAAAGGACCTACATCAGATAGAAATAGTTTGTTCTACTGTCGAAAGTTCTACGGAGGTTTGTTGGTTAACAGCTACTCAACAACAGTCAACCACAACAGAGCCAGTCAAAGAATGCTGCAAAAATAAGTTTGAAAAACTTTAACTGCTGCAAAAATTCAAAAATTAAGGAGTTTCACGCAGAACAAAAAAGTGAACATTTATTTCCCAGGTTTTTCAACAAAAGTTGAGTAGGTGTTGCTGAGTGGTCCTCACACTAACAAAAAATAACCAAACTTGAATTTTAATGAAAATGCAACGTCATTTACGTTGTGAAAAAGTGATCTTGCATTGTCGAGATGTACGGTAACCGACCGCCGATAAAAATAGACCTACTGGTTTCACGAACCGCAACCACACAAGAAATTTCGATATTTTGCCGCGTGGCAGTCTTCCAGAGAGAGACCCGGCACAAAAAATAGACCGACCGTACTCCGTAGCTTCAACTACATGGCTTCAGCGCAAACCGCAGATAAAATTGAAGAAAATCGCTTATGGAATATTACAACTTTCAAGATTTACGCTCGTTGCCTCAACAGATACAGATAACCTACAGACAAGCCAAAACTGCCAAGCAAAAATTAGTTTAAACAACTTTGATCTTCAGATGAGCAAATATGCATCGTATTTTTGAAAGATCGCTGCTCCGCTGCTTTTTTCAAAACCGTAATTTAACCGTAATTAAAAACAACCGTAATTGATTTCCCAAATTGGAGTGACAGAGACCTACTGGCCAAAAATAGGTCTCAAAACCGCATTTTGCTCCGTTAATCGCATGCTATACCAAAAAGAAACCTACAGCAAATAAAAATCGTTTTTTCTAATGTCGGAGGTTCTACGGAGGTTTGTTTGGTCAACAGCTACTCAACAACAGTCAAGAACAACAGAGCCGTTGAATACAATGCTCTTGCTACGGTAGAAGGATGGCAAGTGCACCCCGCATCCTTCAAAAATTAGATTTTTTTGTCGGCCAAGGTACTCCACCAAATATATAAAACTCAGCACCTAATTAAACTTGGCCTTAAACCCCGAAAGTTAATTCAATTTTTAATAATCCGACACCAATTAAGCATTTCATTCGTCGTTGGCCGTTGAATGCAATGCTGCTACGGCAGAATGATGGCAAAAATTTTGTCAGATTTTGGCCAACATATGTATGCCAGAGGCGGTTTTTAAAAATCTCTTTTTTTGCGTTTGATTTAAGTTAATTCAATTTTTTACCACTTTTACCAATGTAAACGACGCCAATTCACTTCATTCGTCGTTGGCCGTTGGATACAATGCTACTACGGTAGAATGATGGTAAAAATTAATTCAGATTGTGCACGTCCGCTAACTGGTCAAAAATACATTTTTTTGGTCTAAGACTACTCACAACCAGCCAGGGACGGTATGGATGCTGCAAAAATTAGTTTGAAAAACTTTGATCAGCTTCAAAAGTGAACGTCGCGATGCACGGTAGATGTTTTTTGGTTTTCAAAATTCAAAAAACAGAAATCTCAACCAAAAGCAACCAAAATTGACCTCACAATTAGAAATCCAAGCCGACAAAATTAGACCTACTGGTTTAAAAAACCGCAGCCACACAAGAAATCGATACTTTACTTTGTTTACCGTATTTTACCAAGGTTAAATTGGACCGACGGCGGCTATTAGTCTTGAGTTCGCAGCGCAATCGTATGTATACGTTCCAATTTGGCACTACATAGCTTCAACTACATGGCTTCTGTGCAAACCCACAATAAATTACAGAAAATCGCTTATGAAATATTACAACTCTAAAGGTTTACGCTCGTTGCGTCAACAGTTACAAACAAAATACAGACGAGGCAGAATCGGTCAAGAGTAACCAGGGAATGGTATGCAAAAATGCAAAAATTAGACTCAAGACTTTGATCCGCAGATGAGCATCGTTGTTGCTGAATTTTAGCAATGAATGATCGGCAGAGACTCAACCCAAAAAATGTCATTGGACCACTTCTACTGTATAAAGCTCCAAAACTCGTTTGTCTGAGTTACATAGCTAGACGCAACCATGCGCTTTCACCTTGTTTAGGCGAACGATGTTTTGCGTTTTGACACCTTGGTTGCAAAAATAAGTTTACTTTGAGAGCAGATAAGCATCATTGTTGCAATGAAAGACGTTCGTCAAAAATCATAGAAATTTCATAATACATAGTCTAGCTTTGAACTCATGAGTAATCCAATAGCGACAAAAACCTGGTGCTTCTATCATAGGCAACAAGCCATTGATGGACAATCGCTAATACGTTTGCCGAAAGGTCTGCATTGCTACAAGCTAGAAAACATCTTTGAGATTGTCAATCGCCAATGGTTTTCAACAAAACTTTCAAAAAAAAAAAACATTTGTTATATCAGGAAGTTTTCTTGATTGATTTGAAAAATACACCTAAGGCACCTAATGGGTTCACACTCAAAAATTAGTTAGACTTAGATTTTTGATTTATGTGAAAAATGCACCTAAAGAGGCATGGTTCATCCGCAAAAATTACGTGCCGGTAAAATTGAAAATCGTTTGTTAAATATTTAAATGGTTTTACCAAGGTTCTTTGTATCAATGATACGAGTGGCAAAAATTAGTTGTAACAACGTTAAGCCACAGAGCCGCAAATATGAAATATGAAAGATCGACAAAAACGCACATCAAAACATTTTCATTGAATTACTTGAATATTTCAAAAACTCGTTTGTACACGACCCATCAGGTACACGAAACCTTGCTTTCATCGTTGAATAGACTACACACGAGTTCATGTGTTATAGATGGTCAGTCACCAATTGCTGCTCACTCAGTTGCAACGAATACCACAAAAGTGTCATTTCACAAAACTATTTGGTATTTCAAGCTGGTTCTAAGCTTTTATGTCATAATCGGATTTGCAAAAAAAAAGTTTTGTTCATTAAGAGAAGAGCTTCAGAAACCCAAAAAATAAATATAAACAATTTAGCAGCACTATTCAATTGTCGTTGGCCGTTGAAAAATACTCAAAAAACACTTGTCCGCTTGTTTGCTAGAAATATTGACTTTGATTTTTCATTGATATGAAAAGTGCACCCTCCTTCAAAAATTGGCATTTTTTTGTTTTATTTGTCGGCCAAGGTTACTCCACCAATTATATGTATAAAACTCAGCACCCAACTAAACTTGGCCTTAAACCCCGAAAGTTAATTCCATTTTTACCACTTTTACCAATGTAAACGACACCAACTTAGCATTTCATTCGTCGTTGGCCGTTGACTACATCGCTGCTACGGCAGAATGATGGCAAAAATTAATTCAGATCGTGCAGGTCCGCTAAATGGTCAAAAATATGCTTGTTTAATGTACATTTTTGCTCATTTTTACCAAACATTGACAAAAATCAAAGGTACGCTCATCCTCAAAGCCTCAATTTGAAATTGTTGCAATCTTGTATCCCCGTTGGCTGTCTACAATTGGTGTCAAAAAACAGTGCCTGAAAAATTGGTCTTAGCTTCTTAACTAAGAATAAATAGGCAGTTTTGCGAAGCACAAATTGATGGGCTGTTCCTGACTGTTCAAAAATTTGTTTGTTACAATAGATGCGTCAGATTTTGAAAAATGGATTTAGGTACGCTGCGATGCGTTGCCCTTGTTCCCAAGTTGTTCCTAAGTTATTGTAAAATAAGTCACTGCAGAAAGTGCGCGAAAAATACAGAAAATTTTCCTTACTTTCCTGGATTTTAAAAACCTAAAAACCAGCTAAATAACATGTTTACGCGATAAAATGGAATACACAAAAATATCTTCTTTTACGCACTTTACGTTACACGAGTGTAAAGCAATGGAGCTTAATTCTAAGCATCCTGAAATGAACGCACTCCTAAACATAAACGTCATCTTCAAAAAATCTAATTAAATTTAGCTCAAACTTTGGCAATTTAACTTGAGCGTAGGTACCAAAGCTAACAATCTGTAAAGTTGTCAGAAAAACAGCAAAAAAATAAAAATTATAAAAATAAAATTTTAAATTTTTATTAAAAATTGAAATTTTCAAACTCAATTTACAGAGAAATCACAATCTGCCAATGGGAAATGCAAAAATTATTTTAAAATATATCAGCCATAGATAAGCAAATGATGTTGCATTTTTGCAATCAACGATCGAATTCAGGTTGTGCACGGTTGACCCGTGATTGCTCAAAAATAAGCTTTTTTTTCTCGTTTGATTTGGCCAAGACATGCTTTTGTGCTATCGGTTTACGTGAGGCAACAGATCCTTTTGTTAAAGGTGCGAGAATGGTTGTGCGAGAATATTGAAAATAAACGTAATCTCGAATAGAAAACAAAAATGTTTTGGCGAGGACGCCCATCGGTGCCTGATTTTATCTGTCTTCCCTAAAAGATCCTCAAGATCCACAAACTCGTGCATTTTGTGATCCTACTTTTGGTAGACAGACATAAACCATTCTGGTGTGCGACGCATCCATCAAGACACAAAATGTATGTAAAACCTATTATAAAACGTTCAAGTTCAAGTAACTACGATAAATAACACATTTTTTGAAAATACGCACAAGACTGCAAAGCCGTTACGAAAAAAGAGCTACAAGGTCAGTAAAAAATAGCGGTGAAAAGTAATAAATTATGAATTAAAAGCAATGTTAGGCAAAACCTGAGCTAAATTAACCAAACTTGAATTTAATGATAGATGCGTCAGATGTTGCTCAACATAATTTAAGCATGTGACATGCAGAACAATGACATATGCAGAGCGATGCACATATGCCAGAGGCGGTTTTTAAAAACCTTTTTTTTTGCGTTTGATTTAAGGAAACATCACGCAAATCGTATATAAGTCGGTAAGTAAGTAACGGTCTAGGGTTGACAAACAAATCACAAAAAGACAAAGACTTGACCGCACTTCTACTTCGACAATTGGCAACTTTTTTTTCAGATTTTACTACTCCGATGTCCCCAAAGCTCCAAGTTGGCACGTCTGCCGCTGATACAAAAATTATTAAAATTCATGTTTGCGAAATCATGAAAATGTAGCAGAATGAGTCAATACCAATTGCTGCAAAATTCAAAATTTAAGCATGTGACATGCAGAACAATGATGCAAACGTTGACTTCCACAGTTTTTCACCAAAAGCTTGCAGAAATTGAGTAGGTGCTGCTAAGGGTGCCGTCCTCCATCAAAAATTAACCAGACTTGAATTGTATTGTCTCTGATTTCATTGTTTTTTAAACCGAGTAGAAAACGACAATTTATTTGTTTGGTGATTTACTTGGAGCGAGAAGCAGATGAGTCGAGCCAAACCGAGCTAAGGGTAGCCAGGGAATGACATAATGGGTGCAAAAATTATTATTAAAAACTTTAATCCGCAGATGATAAACACATGCAGTAAAGATGAAAAAGTCAAGAATGTTCCCGAATTACTTGAATAATGTTGAAACTCGCTTCTCTAACGCTTGTCTAATTCTAGTAAAGTTAGGCAAAAACCTGAGCTAAATGTCAAGTGGTTCTGTCTACGTAGCATTGCGCACCATCGCCGGCAATCAAAAAAATTGAAACGTCCTGTAAGAATTAAGGAACGATTAATGAGTTCAACGGCTGTCTTAGATTTCATAGAATTCATTAAAAAACCGAGTAGAAAACGACAAAACAAAACAAATCAAAACAAAACTTCCTGGATAGGCATGCAGGATGCAAAAATTACGGTTAATAATGTCGATCCGAGCAATCTAAAAATTGAAACGTCCTGTAAGAATTAAGGAACGATTAATGAGTTCAACGGCTGTCTTAGATTTCAAAGCATTGATTTGATAGCATTCCTTAAAAAACCGAGTGGAAAATGACAATTAGCGGATGTCTCAATCAAGACAAAACTTAGTTTCCTGGATAGGCATGCAGGATGCAAAAATTACGATTAATAATCTTGATCGAGTTGAGTTGAGTTTTACACAAACAAAAATGTAAATCTAATTCCCTAAAAATGCCAATTCAACAACTCAAGCTTTAACAATAACTCAATAATTCAATAGGCAGTTTGCTCAGCGATCGGTTGTTTCTGTGAGAAATGCAATAAATTAACGTAGAATGAAGCGAAAATGTCCGAAAATCAAAAATAAAAACCAAGCAAAACCAAGCAAAAAGCAATATGCCCACTCCGTAATTCAAAAAATGGAAATCTGAACCCAAATTGATCTCACAAATGAAGAGACAAGCGGCCAAAATAGACCTACTGATTTCAAAAACCGCAGCCACACAAGAAAACGATATTTTACTTTGTTTACTGCGTGGTATACTAAAGGGACCGACGGCTCTTTAGTCTTTGGTCTTCTGGCAACTTTCCAAGTTGCATTTACCGCGAAACGCAGATCAAAATCGTTTGGTCAACAGCTACAGACGAACAGCTATAGACAAACCACAACCGGTCTGGGAATGATGTGAATGTGGCAAAAATTACTGTTTTTGGATTTCCGAAATTCAAAAACTCGAAATCTCCACTAAAAGCAACCAAAATTGATCTCACAATTGGAGAGACCAGCCGCCAAAAATAGACCTACAATGGTTTCACAAAACCGCAGCCACACAAAAAACGATATTTTAGTTTGTTTACTGCGTGGTATACCAAAAGGAACCGCCTGCCGCTTGTAGTCTTCAGCTTCAGCTTCAATTCGCTTTTACCACAAAACGCAGATAAAAATCGTTTGGTCAAGCTACAGACAACAGCTATAGACAAACCAACGGGAATGATGGTAATAGAATGGTATGGAAGAAGAAATAGACAAAAAATATAGGAATATCAAAAACTATATGCATCAAAACAGGAATGGTATGGAGGATGCAAAATTAGTTTCAAAACTTTGATCCGCGATGAGCAAATTTGCATCGTTGTTTCTGCAATTTTGCAAGAGCGACGCTCGCCAAAAATTTCCCGGAATTACTTGTATAGGCTCGAAACTCGTTTCTCTAGCCCAGTTACACGAAGACTTGCTTTCATCATGACATTCACCAAAAATTTATGATTGTGTCATTTGAATATTTGGTGCTCTTTAAACGCCATTTGCAGTCACGGTTAACCAGGGAATGGTATGCAGGATGCAAAAATTAATTTAAATTTTTTTGAAAAGCCGTAGATGAGCAAACACGCACTGTTGAGGTTGCATTGAGTGCAAAGATCGATGCCAAAAACAGATATTAAACAACTTTTACGTAGCTCAAAAACTCGTTTCTCTAGTCCAGAGTTGAAACTTGCGTGCACAAAAATTAGTTTCAGCATCAGATGAGCCAATATGCATCGTTGTTGCTATGAAAGACGCAGGACAAAAATTTTCATAGAATCACTTGTAGAGCGCCGAAACTCATTTGAATACTCCAATAGCAACAAGAGACCTTGCGCTTTCATCGTTGGCCAGACTACATATATACGTGCAACGCAAAAATGGGTTCTCAGAAACTGCAATTGTGACCGCAAAGATTAGTTGAACATTTTGCGCCCAACGATTACAAAATGCTCTTCAAATCAACTAAAATCAACAACAAGTTGCAAGATATCCAAAATACTTCCAGATTAGTGTAAAAGCTTAGTTGATCCTAACCACAAGAGTGAAGAAAGGCAAAAATTAGTTTTGGAACATTGAGGAAGCGAGTAACTGATTGATTGCCAATTGAAAAAAAAAGAAATTTAAATTCAAAAGGGGAGAGGATTTTAAAGATGCTACGTTGTGAAATAATAACCGGGCTCGTCTTCAAAAATAAAACAAAACTTGAATAGAAAACTTAAAAAATGGGTATTTTGAATAAAAAAACTAGAAAACAAAATGTGATAAACGATTCCCCAAAAAATTAGATGCAGTTTCTGGCAACCATTAACTGAAAATATGATTAAAGCCCATCAGTTTCTCTAGCCCATCAGTTACACGAAAACTTGCTTTCATCGGTGGATAGAACTCGTACGATCATGAGTTATACATAGATGGCCAGTCTTTAATGGACCTATTGCTGCTCCACTCCACTCCGCTCCGCTAGGCACATCAATTCCTAGATGTTAAAAATGACAATCCTCAAAAATTTTGGATTGTGTCATTTGATCATTTGGTTCTTTTTAAACGCAATTTGCAGTCAAGGTTACCCAGGGAATGGTATGGAAGGTGCAAAAATTAATTGGAAAATCTTAAAGCCGGAGATGAGCAAACATGCTTATTGTTGCATTAAGTGCAAAGAGCTTTAAACGCCAAAAAAAATATATTAAAAACTCGTTTGTCTAGTCCAGAGCTAAAACTTGTGTATGTATGCGTGTACAAAAATTAGTTTTAGCATCAGATGAGCATCAGATGAGCCAATATGCATCGTTGTTGCTATAAAAGACGCAGGACAAACGAACTTGCGCTTTCATCGTTGGCCAGACTACAAAATTTACGTGCAACGCAAAAATGGGTACTCAGAAACTGGAATTGTGACCGCAAAAATTAGTTAAAATTTTGCGCCTAACGATTGCAAAAACGCTCTTCAAAACTCAACTAAAAATCAACAACAAGTTGCAAGATATCCAAAATACTTCAGATTAGTGTAAAAGCTTAGTTGATCCTAACCACAAGAGTGAAGAAAGGCAAAAATTAGTTTTGGAACATTGAGGAAGCGGCTAACTGATTGATTACAAATTGAAAACAGAAGAAATCTAAAACCGAAACGGGGGAGGGCGCGTTTCTAACAAAATCCTGCAAATAAATTGCGTCAACTGTGACAACTTAAAAAAACAAACCGCAGCTAGTTCATGGACAATTCTGGCTGCTATAAAAATGGACATTTGCGTGAAGCAAAACTGAATTTTCTAGAACAATGTAAACGGGATACACCTTGAAAAGTTTTGGCAGAGGCAATGGATGGAAGTGATTTCATGTGATCAGCGCGGTGATTGAGAAAATGACCATTCAGGAATTGTCGGAGGTTGGGCGGAAGTTGCAATTTGAAACCTACGCGTCAAATTCCATGATCACTTCCATCAAAAATTATGTATGGCTACCATTGTAAAAAATGGACTTAAAAGAAAACGCCGGCGATATGCTTTGCAAATGCGCATTTGAAAAATACCCGCGATTAGATTATGCGGAAAGGGGGTGTTCAAAAAAGTCTAAAGTTGAAGAGTGTTGGCAGAAGCAAGAACAATTCAAAAAATGTATTTAGATACTCTGCGATGCGTTGCCCTGGTGTTAAATTGTCTCTGGGTGGTATGTCGTACCGAATTCAGTTAGGCGTATTCATATTGATGAGCAAATACGACTCAAAAAGATTACGCCAGGAGATTAGCGATTAAATCAGAAATTAAAAAATTTAAAATTAAAAAAAATTATAATTGTAAATTAGACACGTTGGATGATTTTAATAATTTAAACATAAAAATGGTAATTAAAACCAATAATTATTTTATAATCTTGTTTAATTTAAAAAAATTATTAAAATTTTAATAAAAATTAAAAAATGATAATTGTCGCCCCGTGCTCATTTTTCTTATGATCGTTCTTATACAGCCGGTCTGTCTCTTAACGCTTTTTTCTCTTTGTTCTTTTTTAACGTTTTTTATCAATTTGAGCCGCTAAATGTTCTGTTTTACTGTATTTGTTGTTTATTCGTCTTTTATGAACGCGCTTTTCTTGGTTTTATTTCCCGTTGTCACTTTTCTTTTCAAGCAATTATTTTCAAAAATGTCATATGTATACTGACCGAATTTGCAAAAAAAGGTAAAAGTTTCGTTCACGATGAATTTCGTTCACGTTCGCTTCGAGCAGCGATTAACAATTTGTACAAATCTAACTCTTATAATTTTCAAAGAACTTCCTCACCCCATGAAAATGAACTGTACTGTACACAGGAGAATTGTATGGGAGATGCAAAAATTAGTTTAAAATCTTTCAGCCATAGATGAGCAAATATGCATAGCTGATATTGCATTTTTGCAATGAACAACTCTAATAAAATCAATAAAAGATAACCCATAAAAATAAGGTTTTTTATACGTTTTGATGAAGACTAGTGCTGCCAAAAAACTTAATTTTGACGAACTAATACATGTAACATGAAATACATGTTCTCCAAAAATATTTAAATTGAAAGTTATCTGAAAAATTCATGCGGAAAACACTTGAAACGATTAAACAAGATTAGAAAATCTCTCCCAAATGACTAATTGAGAATCCAACTTGAAAAAGCTCGCAGCAATTGAATTTCCGGAAACCCATACAGATACCAGATGTGTTAGCAATTTGCGCGTTGCAGATCTATTTGCGCGGCACAAAATCAAGATTATTGATGTTAGTGAATTGATGAATTAACTGAAATCTAAAAATCGCTACATATGCGTTTGCCGAATAGTCTGCACTGCTGAGGCCAAAAAACAGTTTGTTCTAACTCCTATCATCTTTGGAGACTGTCACTGGCCAATGGCTTCACTTAAAAAAGTACTTGTTGTTTTCAGGAAATATTTTTGATCGATTTGACAAGTGCACCTAAACAAACGTGGATTCATCTGCAAAAATCAGTTGTCAACTTTTTGAACTCTTTGAACTGAATCCAGAAACTCATCAAATCTTAAACCAGCGCATTGATAGAGAACGTAGAGAAATTAGCAAAAATTTTCTTTCGCTTTTAGTCTCCAAAGCTTTGATCAATGGCTTTGATCTTTTTCTGTCTTCAGCTGTGAAACTAGTCAAGCGTGAATGGCACGGCTCTCAAAAAGTGTAATGAACTCTGAGCTATAGTTGGTCAGTCACTCATTGACCTAATACAGCTTTATTCCGTTGCCAGGCATATCACAGAATTGTCATTCCATGATGTCATTCCAAACAACTCATTCTCAAAAAATGCGCAATTTTCGTGTATGAATGTGCCACAAAACATTTGGTATTTAAACGCAATTCACAGACAAACGACAATCTGTCAACTGTACACAGGGAGTCTTACAGCCGTTGGTCTACCGTCGACCGTTTAGACTAATTGACAAAAACCTGAAACGTCTGCAACTGTTAAACGTTAAAGCTCCCCACAGCCAGTCTTAATAGTCATGGGCACTCGCGAACTAGAAGAGTTTGTTAATTAAATTAGTTAAACATTTTGAGCCTAACAATTGCAAAACGATTTGAGCGCGTTTGAAGCTTTCCTTGTGTTTTGATTTTGGCGCGTTTTATTAACAAAAAAAAACAGCAAATAAATCGCGTCAACTGT
>MQUG01000824.1:0-15759 GCA_007213375.1 Steinernema feltiae | reverse complement strand
TTTTAATCCAACTTTGATTTCTCGGAACAAAACAACTCGCCACCCAATTTTACTCGATTAAACACATCATAAGTAGAGCTTTGCTACGTTCTAGGCTAATCATACTGTAGTTGCCTCAGGCTAAGGCCTACGCGCTGTCGCAGGTTTGCCTAGCTATGGGATCATTACCACGCTTTGCGCCAATCTCAGCCTACGCTGACTGCCGTTGTCGATTAGCCTGATTTTTGGTTATCAAGCAAGTTTTTGGCCTAGTTATTGCGACATTGAGAGCACAAGCTTCTCGTAACGCGCCGAGAGCTTGTTTTAGCAAATATTGTTCCTCAACAGGCATAGAACAAAGTTTTAGGCTTCCTATTAAGCTAGCCATCATAGGCTTAGCCAGGAGCTGCCGCGCGGTTAGTTTAGTGTATTTTGAGTGAGTGTAGCGTTCACTTCACCAAGATAACTAGAGTTTTGTTTTTAAACGTGTTTAATCATCAAAGATTACTAGTAACACTACAGTGCCAATTTTCACGAGAAACCTGGGCGCCACTTAGTGTTCTGTCCTTGTTAGTGAGCTAATTTTTGTAATCAAACATGCGTAGACCTACAATGTGTCACAGGAGTGCCTGGCACCCACATTCGGCTTGTTTTCGCATTCAACATAGCGCAGTTTTTTGTGTTCTTAGAGTAAAAAATAGGTAAACAGTTTTACTTTTACTCAGACTCAGGGACTCAACATAAAGCTCAACACAGGCCACCAAACCGTTTTATTGCTTTGAGACAGCGACGTTTTACTCAATGAAAATTCAGGTCGATGCAATTAGTCGACGATCTGACGCATAAATTATGTTTGTTAGGAGACGGCGCGTATGCATCATATCGCACTGAAAGTAAAGCTTCTCTGGTTCTAGTCACAAAGTATCTGTGCACCAATAGGCAACAGATAACTGATAATTTAAATGACATCCGTGGTAAAGAAAAAATAGAACGAACGAACGAAATATAGTTTATGTTGAAGCGGAGGCAGGGGAGGAAGACTAAAGGTTAGAGGCAGATGTTTAAGCTCATTATGTTTTGATGAAAAAACCGTTTGTCTAAGATTAAACGTCTTGGGTACAGACGCATCAATTATGGTTGATTTGAGGTAATATTGAAGCAGTAAAGTTTATTTTGACGCTTCAGCAGACATGGTTGAACCAATTTTCTCTCGATTGCCAACCATATCGCAAACTAGAATCGCATTAAACTCGAATACGCCCAGCAAATAGAATTGTGGTCTAAATCGTCATGAGACCTGTTTTAACTCGTGACCCGACATAAGCGCGGCGTCATAAGCGCGAATTCCATAAGCGCGAAACCCGTAAGCGCGAACGACATAAGAGCGAACGGCATAACCGCGAATGCGGTAAGCGCAAAAAGTTAAGCGCGAAAATATTTTTCGCGCTTAATTTGTCAATGAAATTTTGTGCAAAAAAGCTTTTGTAGGGCGTTCAGGCTTCGCGCCAAGCTCAACTTAGGCTGACTGCCTTAGTGGTTTAGCCTAGTTTCCTGACTTACCAAGTTCGCAGGGCATTCAAGCTTTGCACTAAGCTCTGCTTAGGCTGACTGCTTAGTTTAGCTTAGTTTCCGCGGTTACCAGGCTTCGTAGGGCGTTCAAGCTGTGCTCCGGACAAAGTTTCCAAAAAAAAATACTAAAATCATAATTTGCTATAAAGGACTTTGTATGACACAGCAGACCTGAAAAATAAGCTTACTTGAAAGCCAAGCTTACACAAGAACAAATTTTTAATTTTTTTTAAATTTTTGTTATTTTGGTGAAAAAATGTTATAATACCACACTTGTAAACATTTTTTAGGACAATTTTGGACGTTTTATCTTTGGACATTATTTTTGGACGACGTTTTGTCTCAGTTTTGCTGTTGTTTGTTTCGCGCTCTTAAAAAATTTCAACCCTGACGGTGATCAACAACAAAGACCTAAAAGTTAAAGAAGAATTGCTTGCATGATCAGAGATTGATTTGCTTTGTGATGAGATACAGCAGTGATTATCTTGACTGTGATCGTATCTTACTTCTCAAAATTTTTGCGCTTATGTCGTTTGCGCTTACGGCATTCGCTCTTATGTCGTTCGCGCTTAAGGAATTCGCGCTTGTGGAATTCGCGCTTTTGTCGTTCGCGCTTACGGGTTTCGCGCTTATGGAATTCGCGCTTATGACGCCGCGCTTACGGTTTTCGCGCTTATGTCATGCCGCCGTTTTAACTACAATAAACGATGAGAATTGTGCTGAGTTGATAGGCTGTGATGTGCTTGATTCCAGGCTCGCCTTCTAATCCAGCTCGCTCGGCCGCTAACGTTTCTCCTCGCTCCTTTGCGTCCTGAAACGACGTTGAACGTTCGCTCCAAGTCACCTTCACTTACCATGGGAAGATTCCCGATTCCCGCATGGAACTGGCGCAGCTCGCGCTGCAAACAGAATCTCCGGAGCAATCATAGGTGGTTGGTTAGAATGCGCTGGCCGGGCCGCTTTTATAACCCGTGAAAAGCTCACAACACAGCGAAACAGGAATATGTGTCGGAAGTGATGTGGGCATGGGTGCTCGTGGCTACAAAGGGCGACAGTGCTTGTTTTTTGCGGGTGCGCGTAAACTTTTTGAGAAATTTGCACTTTTTCGTTCAACTTTGAACTGTTCGTCACGTTACTGCTCTGTTGACGTTGTAGATCGAAATCGGGGATTAGTGGTGTTACAAGTGTAGTTTTGCTCTGAACTTCCGCTTTGTCAGCTTTCCGACTGAAGATCAATCGGCGATTGTTGTGTAGTCACACAAATCAGGGTTTCAGGTATCCCTAGTCTCACACTCAAACTCAAGTTTGTTCTCTTGCCAAGGGCGGTGCTCTATCGGCAAACGTTATACGAAGAATGAAACATTGTTTTCTAAACACTAATAAATGTTGTTTAAAGAAGAAGCTCAACAATCTGGCCTAATTTAAATCATCAGAATCGACGACATTACCACAGAGCGGCGACTTTTGTGAAATTTCAAACTTGCTGCGGTCCAAGAACACAACATTTGGAAAGCTTGATAAAACAAGCTCAGGATGGTATTCGCAACAAACTGTCTGAATTGCAGCCACATTGACTTCTGTCCGAACAACGCGCTCTCTCTCACTCTCTATGCAACGGAGGTGTCTTGGCGCCGGGTCATTTTGGCGCCAATTTGGTACATGGCTCTTTCGGCGCCAAGTGAAACGCTTCTGAAACGCTTTGCAAGCTTTAGCTTATCCTTTGAGCTATCGATCGGCTAATTAGGATGTCTGCCGCGGGTTTTATGTTGGATTCGGAAGATTGGAATTTGGTTATCATGATATGTCCTAACAACGTAAAAAATTGACCAATCGGCCGCAATAACACGCAATACGCGGCGCTAAACCCTACTGAAGAAAGAGGGAAAGATTAAACTGAATTTTCGTCAAAGGGCACGCGAACTCAATGTTCCTTCCTGTTTCATAAAGTTGTTTGTCGCCGAAAGGTCTGTTTGCGATCATACTACGAGAGCGAAAGCAAAGTAGAGCCGGTATTCAAAAGCTATAAAAAAGGCGCCGGCTACCGCATTCCAAGCAACAACCAGCGAGATGACCGCCTCTTGGAATACTCTGTTTGGAGTGCTTCTCTTTGTGAGTTTGTCGAGAGCCGCTGATTCCGTGCTGGACAGGGCCGCTCTCTCCGAGGTAAGTGAAAGCGTCACTAATTGACGATTCTACGTCCTTTCAGAAAGCAAAAGAGTTCGTGGAAGCCGAGCAGACAGCGTTTCGGGAGTTCAATTTGACCAGAGTGCGGCGTCAGGCACCCGGTGGTTGCGGTCAGACGCTCGCTGCGACCGTCGGATGGCAGGGTCTCAAGGAAAACATTGTCTGTGGTAACGGGCAATACGCGATGGCGGACGTCGCCAACCCTTCGCTCTGCACCTACCAAATCCAAGCGCCGGCGGGACACCGCATCGAGTACTGGGTGAACTTTGTTGGCTTCGACGGCCGCCACGACGCCCTCTGCGAAGCGCAGTGCCGATACGGTGGACTCGATGTGAAAGGCGACATCTGGCAACCCAACGGCTACCGTATCTGCTGCCAGACACAAATGGCCCAGGCGTATCGCACCGCCAGCGAGCTCCTCGTCCTCCAGACCTACAACAACTACCGCTACACCGATTTTCAAATCATGTACAGGATCGGTCAGCGCTCCCTCCCCCTCTCCCACCGTAACCCAGACTGATTCAGATCCGTGCGGAGCGACACTGACCGCCACGGCGCAGTTCCAGTGGCTACCGTCAAACCAAGTTGTGGGGAACGGACTCCTCGAAGTGGGCGACCGCAACTACCCGTCAACGTGCACGTGGACGATCGAGGCGCCCGCGGGCTCGAAGCTCCTCTACGCGGTCAACTTTGTCGGATTCGACGGCAACCGCTCCGCGCTCTGCTACTGGGACTGCTGGTACGGCGCCGTGGAGATGCAGGGCGACGAGCGCCTCAAGTTCTGCTGCCCGCAGCAGACGAATCAACTCGTGAGGAACGCGGGGAACAAACTGATCGTGCAGGTGACCAACATTTTCCGCTACACCGAATTTAAGATCCAATACGCAATCGGTAGGCTCTACAAGCTACAGTACTCCTGACCGCGCTCTCCTTCAGATCCGTGCGCCAGCGTGACGACCAGCTGCCTGAACGGCGGCGTCCCCGACCCGAACAGCTGCGGGAAGTGCGTGTGTCGCCCGGGATTCGCTGGAGCGGATTGCTCCCAGCGCGCACCGCCTACCGGAGGCACGCTCTGGAGCTGCGGCACCTCGCTCGTTGCAAAGGACTACTGGCAGTGGTATGCCGACAACAACGTCGTCGGCAATGGCAGTTGGACGCCGCTGGACCTGAACAACCCCGTCGAGTGCAGCTACCATATCGTGGCTCCCGCGGGGAAGCGCATCGAGTACGAGATGAATTTCGTCGGCTTCGACGGCAACGACAACGGCCTCTGCACAGGTGGCTGCGAGAATGGCGGCGTCGTGGTGCGAGGACACGACGCAAACTGGGATCCCGAGGGGGTGACCTTTTGCTGCCACAACGACTACACCCAGAGACACACAAGTGGCACGAATATTTTGGTGCTGCAGGCGTGGAACTCGCTACGGTACACCGACTTCCAGATCGGATACCGTGTTGTTTGATATCGTTGCTAAGCGCCGTCTCTGCTCTGGTTTACCTCGATGCTTTTATCGTTTTTAAAGAATAAATATGAGCACGGAGACTATCTATCAGACCATCAGACTATCGAGGCTGTCAGCAGGCTAGAAATCATGTTAATTTCGCCTTCCGTTAACAGTTTAATTTGCACAATGTGAGACAGTTGAGACGAACTTCACTACGAGTTACACAGAAGTAATTGAATTTAGTTGAAACGTCAATAGAAACGAATGGCCCCTACCAATTCAATCCATCTCTCAATGTCAGCGTTTTGAAAGGCTTTATTCAACCCTCAAAAGCTCATTCAGCAATGCCTTTGTTCCACTTCCAGGACATAACAAATGAAATCAACGTAAACAACCACCAACTACGCGCAAAGAACCACGTTTCCAACTCATTTCTTCGCCATTCCGTCCCACGCTTTCCTCAAGTCGTCAAAGTACATGTTCGCCTCCCTTACGACAATCTCTTGTCGCCGCTCAACGGCCGCAGTGCGACTCGGTTTCACGTTTTTGCTCCTCGTCCAACAAGGCAAATAGCTCTTCGTCTTTTTCCACATTCGCGGATGAGTCCTATTTCGTTGAAGTACCGTAATCACTGGTTCTGTAGACATGATCAATTACCTTATGAAGAGAATGGGCAAGCCTATAGCGGCCATCGCGGCCAAAAGATCAAAAATCTGCGTGAAAATGTTGTTGATCATTTGTTTTTCAATGACGAAAACGCCTTGGAAGATGACAGCAAAGAAATAGCAACTTCTAAACATTGGCGATTACTGTACTAGTTGGTTGGTAGAACTAGTTGGCCTACATGACAAAATCGAGGAGCATGAAGGTGAACAGCTGCTTGGAAGTGCGAATATTCTCCATGATCTGATAGCGATAGCTCAGCTTTCGCCGCAAATCCTTCTTCCAGCGCTTTTCGTTGAAACGCCGGACAACCAGAAAGAGCTAAAAGCAAGAGTTGAGAAGAACGAAATGTGAAGAGCACGCATACAACTAGACCGATGACGTTCACAGCCATGCAGCCTATCATGACGAACGCGATATTGTCGCCCTCTTTTGAGTGCGTGATCAGACCAGGTCTGGTCTTGTTCTTGTTGATGACACACGCGTAGATATTGTAGCCAAAGTAGGTGTTCAGAAGCCACTGGAAATGTGAGAATTAGCTTCTGCGTCAGAGGCTAGAATTGTAAAAATTTGCTGATCGAGGTTACGGTCGTTGGCTTATGAAGCTTTGCCCTTGCGCTCTAGATGCCTGGGTACCGCTACGCAATAGACAGCTAGACTCAAGATCGAGTCTTGCGCAAAAATTTGCTGATCGAGTTTACGGTATTTGGCTCGTAAGGCTTTACACTTGTTCAAGCTGTCTAGGTGCATGAATATCGAGCCGTTTAGCTCTCTAGAAGCCTGGGTATCTCGGCAGTTGGACGGTCCTCTACACACACGCATTCTCTACACAGAAAGCTATAGTCTTGCGCTTTCCTCTACACCTCTACAAACACTTACTATAGCAATAGGTCCAGCTACAGTAATCCACACTGTGCTCAAAGTCTCGTATTTCTTGGCCAAAATCGTGGCCACCACCCTCTCGCACGAGATCAACAACGAAACATCCATAACGCCGATCACGTGGCCATCGTGGAAGATGTTCAACGCCATATTCACCATGTTCGGCATGTAATTCACCTTCTTCTGCAACACTAGAAGCGCTCTGGAGATTGTGAGACAAATGAGGCCAATTGAGAATTGTCCCTGAATCGATTAGTGCGTGACAGAAACGCCTAGACGCGTCACTCCTCTTACCAGAAGCATTCGGAGATTGACGTGGAAGAACGGTCGTCGTAGGAGCCAGATAAAGTAGACGTTGACGAGTGGAGCGATCAGATCCAGCAGAAGCTCAAAGAACTCGACATAGGGAATAGTGATCACGGAGAGCGGCTGCTCTTGCATCGTCGAATTGGGAGGGATTCCTGCG
Source organism: Steinernema feltiae (assembly GCA_007213375.1). Taxonomy (NCBI): domain Eukaryota; kingdom Metazoa; phylum Nematoda; class Chromadorea; order Rhabditida; family Steinernematidae; genus Steinernema; species Steinernema feltiae. The sequence continues at coordinate 8,571 of MQUG01000824.1, read as the reverse complement.
ACCATAGTGACAGAGGCGAAAGGGTTGTCCTGGGCGCCCTAAAAACGACCTTTCTCATGCTACACTACAATTTGAAGCTGCTCACGCAATCGGATGATTAATTATCTTAATCAGCGAGTTTTAAAAAAGGTCGCGGAAGTACAGAACGCGTCATCTAATTAGCGATTGGCATAAAACACCTAATTTCTTGTCTTTTTCGGTGCCCTGCGCAGACAGCTTGAAAAAGCGAGCCTATAGACGAATTAGATATTGCTCTATTATGGCCTAAAAATTGCTGACCGAACTTACGGTATTTGGTTAATAAAACTTAACGCTTAATATTGTGGGATGAAATTTGAATGACGCAATCGGTTATTCGCCACGGGAGCCTGCGCAGTGTGTGGTCATCTCTGTTCGCCTGGTCTGGTTTTTCAACGGCGATCGCGAGCGTTGAAATCCGACAATATCGAGGTGTCTGGATGCCTGAATATCTAGCTAGCTCGATTCCGAGCGATTTAGCTTTCTGGGTGTCTGGACAGACAGTTTGAGTACAGGCTTAGGTGCAATAATTTGATTTGAGACTTTAAGACCAAATTTACTAAAGATTTTGGCCGATCAAGTTGTGTGCGGTGGTGAGAACGGATAAAAATGATTGCATGATACGCCAACTCAAGTTTCACAGATTAAAGGGACAGTGACATGGCTCCAAAAAAAGTCTCAGATTTTTCTGAAATTTCGTCTACCCCTCTATATTTGACCCTTGCGACCTCGCTGGTGAAATCAGAATTCTTGTAGGACAACTCAGTCTTGAGCTATAAAACTTAGGGGAACCTACATTTCCGAGAAAATCACTGGCCCTGGCGCGATATGATTGCGGTTGGAAATGCGTTGTACGGTAGTAAAATTCTGCGTTTTTCCTCTTCACAGAGCATAAAATACTAGAAACCGAATGGAAGAGATAAACGCAAAACCTATTATTAAAAAAATAAAGAATAATACATGTATGCGCCACACAGCGCATTACACGCTTTCCTTCTGCCCAGCGATGCGCGGCAAGCGGTCGTGCGGAATCATTAGAGAGCGGATTTGCTTCCACAGCTATCCTCTTCAGCCTACTGAGTTTCATTAAAATGCTGTTGAATGCTAAGACAATCTTACAAGAAGAGATTACAAGAGAAAATGGATGTTTGGGATACGGTAGAGCATATTGAGACAGCGCGAGAGGCATAGTGGCATAGCGCGTCACTTTAGGGGTAAATTCCCAATTTGGTTTTTATGAGGATGATGTCAACCAAGAGAAAATCGCACCATTCAACGGTTTTCCTCAATCAGCGCTGGATAGAGGCGAGGAGAATAGTCATAATAGGGGTCGTCATCGAGAGTCACTCCCTCTATTCTAACAGGATTACGTTGCAACAAGCAATGAGCAGTGGCGAACGTGCGCAAAATTGCAAATCACAGCTCCACAAAGCCTATAATTACTCGTTAAGAAACGGATTTGTGGTGTTTGGGAAGAGCGACAACTGAACAGTGAACGGTGAGTCAGAGGTGAAAAGAAGAGTAGCGCTTTGGCCGTGACATTCAGCGCATATTGAAAGGGTTGTTCCTGTTGCAGAGCACGTTTTATTTCATTTATACTTTCTTTGATTCAAAAAACACCAAAACCAAAGAAAAGAAAGATTTTAGTAAATTTCCTCACGGCAGGGTTCGACCCTCTGACTCTTCTGGAAGTCTGCAGGTCGAATGCGCTACCTCTACACCACTGCGCCTCTTTCGCACATGGTGCAAGAAAGGATCAGATCATCTCCGGGGAACGAGATGAGCGAAGGTGATCGCCAATTCGTCGGTTTGAAAGCATCCTCATTCGAACCACGGAACACATACGGTAGCAGTTGAGAGAGTATGACTGACGATTAAGAAAAGAGAGCCGCCAGCCGCAGCGCTAAACCAAGCGAGCGAAAATTGTCCCTTTGAACACGCTTCAGGCCAATACTTGGGCCTACCTGGTTTTTAAACTACGTTGGGTACACCGCGTGCGTGATCGCAGTCAAAACAAAGACAATGCGGTAGGCACGGCGAGTAGCTTACTCATCTTGTCAGCAATTAGTACACGCGCAATTATTCAAATGACAGTGATCAGCTGAGAGTGAAGATCGAAGGAGAGTTTCGCGTGAACGCCAAATGGCAACGCCAATTCAGGAGAAGCCTAAGCCTCTAATGCGATTGCGCCGTTAAGTTGAGTTAATGGTGGTAATAAGTTTGCGTTCATTACTGGCGCACATTCACCGACACAAAAGGGATGATTTGACGTTTCGGCGAACACGATGGTAATACGGAGAAAGCGCTGCAGAGTGGTATAGTTGAATTATAGTGCAAAATAGGGCACTAATGGCGCCGGACGCGACAACTCATCGCCGGAATTTTCATGTCCCAGATTTACATTAGACGTCTCTGTGTTGTAAGCGCGAAGCCTGTACGCCCTACAAAGCTTGGTAACTCAAATACTTGGCTAAACGACTATGGCAACCCTAAACTGAGATTGGCGCTAAGTAGGGAAACTCTGTGACAGCGCCTAAGCCTGCGGCACTTACAGTATTGTTAGCCTAGAACAACGGGACCCAAACTCTCCTTATGATACCTGCTAATCAAGTCAAATTCTGGCTAGCGCAAAATAGATAGCAATTTAGCGGATTTCGTTCTTGAAAAACGTACATCAGGAGCAGATATTTCAATCTCACAACTCAAAGTTCTCGCCCGGACAAACGATTTGAAGAGTACAAACCGTAGCCACGGTCGTACGTCCGCCAAGCCTTCAAATGCAATTACAGACTTACGGGCACAGTTGAATTAAGTGGTTAAATTGTCGAACGGTGGATTGTTTCCTGGTCTAGGAACGAACCCAATTCGAAACTGTGCTCAATGCACTTTTTACCGAAAAGTTGAGAATAGAGACCCCCTACTAACTCGTTTACGGTGTGCCATCTTGCTCAAAATTGGAACATATCTCCAACATAGACCAGTATCTCCAAAATTGAAGTGAGTTGGATCGACCCAACTTGCGAGTCGCTTACTCATCGGCTTCACTAATGAAAACTGAGAGGTGCGCCACAAACTGCTTGTCCACAGCGTTGTAGTAGAGAGGACAGACAAGCGTCTCTGGCTCTACTAGCGAATCGGGGCCAAAACTAAATTAGAGGGGCCATAATTCGGAATGAGGGCCAAAACATTTTTAACTTTCCATTTTACATCCCAAAACTAATGCTTTACAAAGAACAAAAAACCCTGCGGTAGCTCCTAAGCCTAAGCCTGCTCTTAGTACAAAGCCTAGAGAATTTTAGGGTCTGATAAATTCACCAGGCAAACCCTGCGGTAGCTCCTAAGCCTAAGCCTGCTCTTAGTATGAAGCCATCAGTAATCAAATGGCAGGTTTTCTGACTTACGAGGCTTCCTAGCAAATCTGTTGATTTTAGAGTTTTTAGAAATTAATTGATGGCTTCGTACTTAGAGCAGGCTTAGGTCTAGGAGCTACCGCAGGGTTTGCCTAGTGAATTTTGCGCGAGCGCAGCGAGCCATTATTCACAAGGCTTCGTAAAATTCACCAGACCCTAAAATTCTCTAGTCATCGTAGAGTCATCGCATTTTATCTTTGTTGATCGTAGTGCAACCATGATTTAATATGCAATCATATCAATAAATGACAATAGCAATCGAAACAAGTTTTGGCCCCTCTCGATTTGTTTTGGCTCTGTTTTTTCTCATTCCAAATTATTTTCTTATTCCAAATTCAAATCTAATATAGTTTTGGCCCTTATTCCGAATTATGGCCCCTCTCGATTAGTTATGGCCCCTCTAATTTAGTTTTGGCCCCGATTCGCTAGTAGAGCCTCGTCTCTTTGTGACTTTTAGCTCACTTTTCGCGCTTATCACTCTTTGTAGTATCCAAAACTGTAGATTTTTTCTTCTTTTATTTCTGTTAGTACTCGTGTTCAATCGCCCTTTTCAGTGCGCAGCTGTTGGACGCAACGCGTAAACAACGTCACAAAGACGGCGAAGAGGACAAAGATTGACGCGGGGAATCCCCCAAACAGTGTTGTTCAATCATTTGGAAGGAACTAGAACAAAGATCATCAGCTTTTTGACCATTTTGGGACGGCTTTCTCACTGTCCCTCTAATCTTGATTCTTGTCTTCTGAAGCCAATGCTCCCAGCTGACCTTTCTAACCAAATCACACTTCAGATTAGGCCTTTTCAGAAGTAAAAGAGCGGCTGAAAAGCTCCCCAGATCTCGGTCTGTTTCTCTGATAAATATTATGCATTACGGTAGCCTCAAACCGTTGACTTGATCCACAATCGTTGACCACAGAGAGACTTTGATTTATAGCCACTTGGTTGTTTTCTTTCAGCTTCTGGTGGTGCTCTCATTTCATGGACGTCGAATTCTTCCCCGATCGGTCTATTTACATTCCCACTTGTAGTCTATTTTCGCCAAATGATGACATCAGAGCGCGTTTGTTGGTTTTGGAGAGGCGAAGTTTGCCTTATCTGTGTTCCTCCCCTCGATCGTCGAACTCTCAACGTCACCTTCCCGCCCTTGTTTTCTGTGCTTTTCGACCAGGCAAAACCTCTACTTAAGACCTAAAAAATGATCGTCTGGCAGTTGTAACCTCAACTAATCATGCCTGAGCCATTCGTCCAATCCAATGAAAAGCTTCACTACCGTAGTAGCAGCGCTTTTCAATCGCTGAAATCGCCGAACGAGAAGACCGATAGAGGCGGCGGCTGTTCGCAGCAACACTCAGGTAACTATCGTCATTGGAGCGCGCAAATTTCACCGTCCAGATTGCAGGTTCATTGCCAACTAGAAGATGCACGAATTGGGAAGCACGCCTTCCAAGTAGCACTTGCTATCTGAGAGCTGCCGGTCGCTGCATTCGCTTGATTCTTGTTTAAGCATCTCAATAATCGAAATAAAACTCACAGTAACACTGATTTCACGAATGACTTTCTTGCTAGGCCTGAATTTTGTAGTCCACAGCTACCGGACTCCGTCGAACGAGTTTACGAGCTAAATATCCGATTGGATCTCGTTAATAGCTTCGCCATCACACCGATCATGACCGAACATGGGGTGAAAAGAGACGCTAGTTTGTGATCTATTTCTCGACGCGCTATCCCTGAACGTCAACGATTGCAAGTCTTTGCGTTTCTCATTTGAAATAGCAAAAAGTTGGAAAACTCACACGTTCGTTGTTTTCAATCTGCAATTGGCAACAGCGAGCTCGGCATACTTCCCATACCACCGCGATTATTAGTCGATTCTGTCCCTGCCTAAAATGCACGCAAATATGGAAAAAGAAACTGTTTATCACTCCATTCCACTTTCGCAGTCGCATTCATCACCAGATTGTGCAAAATCTGCCTGTTCACAACACAATATCCGTGTCAAACTCATTCATCAATTCATCAAATTCATGCTGGTTCTTCTTCTCTTCTTGTCCGCTTCGAACTTGATTGAGCAGCAGCCGGCTTGCAAGGCGGAAGTTTACAGGCAGACGAACCGTTCTCCACACACACAGGAACGATGTTAAGCCCATTGTAGTTACGCCAAATGCTCCGCAGCGTTCTCCTATTGATCCCCGTCATCTTTTCGAGTATAATCCATACTGGTGTTATCATACCGAGCTCCACTCTGAAGAACGGGAGAGAAAACTTGATGATCCGGGCTGCCATCATCTTCATCTTGTCGCAGTAGGTAGATCCTGGTTGGAACGATGGCTCCTCAGGCAACTTTGGGCTTCTCAATGATGAACAGACCTGAAACAACGCGGAAAATTCATCCAAAGGCGTACAATTGCGCGAATTACCTCCCGAAGGCGCTCGATTTCCGCTTCCAACAGGCTGTTCTTCTCCCTCTCTTCGTCCAAGTCACTTTGCAGGCAGCGAACCAGCGCTGTAACGGCGTTTCTTTCTCGCTGACGTTGCTCAACGCGTCGAGATTCTTCTTCTTGACGGCGCCTTTCGACTCTCATTTCTGCTGCCTTCCGGCTCATTAGAGCTAAACGCCTGTGCGCTGCTGATCGAACCATCTTCCTTCAATAGAGAAAACAGCGAATAATGGCGCGGATACAACGTAAAATGTATTCCCGATGTCATGCCAGAGGCAAAATCGAATGAAAGCAGCCGTGTAACGAGAAAAAAGTGAAGCGAAGCTCGCAGTTGGCATTTCCCGTTCAAAAAGACACACAGACATACAAACATCCGAACGTGCGAGCTTTCCAACTCTTTGCTGTTTCCGTATGCGACAATCGCTTGCCGCGTCGGCGTTCGTTCGGTGGCGCGAACGACAGACATTTGTTATTCTCACGCCGCGCTGGGACCAATTGCGGGAATATTGAATATTTTTTAGTAGGGAGCTTGTGTTGCTTCTTGAAGTCGACGAATATCGCTGTTTGCCGCCATATTTCGCCTATTTTCGCGTGTTTGTGAATGTTGCAATCGACAAATTGAGTTTTTCAGCTGATTTGCACCAGAAATTTTGTCAATTTGATTCTGATTTTCGCGAAAAGTGAATATTTTAAAGTAGGGGGCATGTTGCTTCTCGAAATGAACAATGAATTTGAGGTGCTCGTGAACGCTGTAATTGATATTGACTTTTTCCGCAAATTTCGCCAATTTAATCCTGATTTTTTGTAATAATTTCAGCTGCGGGTAACATGGCGTCTGGTGGCGTTCGTGCTATCAGAGACGTGCCGGAGATTCTTCGACAGCACTGCTTTCTACGGGATGCGGAATCGTTCCAGCAGCCTGATCACGTGCTGAAGCGTGGCAAGTTCTTGGTTCGCCACTGCAAGCCCGGCTACAACTACTGGATTTTGCGCCGTGAGCCGTGCGGTCGCTCGCTGCTGACAGTTTACGATGTGCGCCAAGAGCACTCGAAGGGCCATGAAATCGGAAGCGTTTGGTTCCCGGCGACGGCGGAAGTTATCGACGCGTGTATTTGCCGTTTTGAAGCGGGCCAACCTGGACTCGTTATTGCGGTGAAGGATGTGAGTCGGCAGCATTATCCCAATTATCTTGCTTATGCTGTTATTGGACTGGGAACTATTGTCAAAACCATCGGGATCGACTATCCGGTAAGAAACCTGCAACATATGTGTTTAACAATCAATTTAGATAACCTGCGTTGAATGCCTTATCGACTCCACTGAAATCTCTGAAAAGATGAACTTGATCAGCAGCTTTGAGTCGTTTCCTCACATTATCGCAGTTGGCACTGAGCATGGTCATTGTTATTTGACACACTTTGGCCTGTCACAGCCTATTGTGGATTCAACTGCGGACGCTCGCGAGCCTGTGAAGCCTGCACGGACAATCGACTGTTCGAAACCATATCAGAAGAAGAATTGCGGGTTTCAGCCTGCGTACAACTACAACAATGATGCAGTTCCAGTCATGTCATCAAGTACGTTGTGCTTTTCTATGTAAACAGTGAAGTTGTTTTTGCGTTCAGGCGACGTCTTCGTCTCCGCCTTGTGCTACGTAAACCGATGCTTCACATTGTTCATCGGATACAACTTCGGTGCGATGTTGTCACTTAATCTGGCAACTCAGAGGCTGTAAGCCTTTAATTGTGTACTTGATGTAAATGTCTTTATTTTAGTGAAATGAGGCAAATAAGCCCTGGCCCCCTCATTTCTTTTGCGCTCCAAGAGCCAGAAGATGACCCTCGTCCGCAACTCTTTCTTTGGCTCGCTTGCAACGGCCGCAAGGAAGCCAGACCTGTTCTGAAGTTATTTTCTATCAATTTTCTTGCGGAAGATGAAGAATCCGAAACAACATACGATAATGCCGTTTACAACAAGCCTATTGTAAGCCCTTTCTTGGAATGGTACCCGGAAGAGTGCTCTCGATTCATCAGCATGCGGACGGTCTACATGAAACGCTCCGAGGCTGATATGATCAGAAAGGAAGATGGCTCGGAAGCGTCTATTATTGGAGCTAGCGGCGGTTTCGGATCCACAATGACTTCCACTTTAATGCTGGTTTCTTGGATAGCGAAGCGCTCCAACTCGCAAAAGTTCCACGGAGCTCTGTTCGATTTGAACAATCTCTATTATCGAAGGCTGGCTCGTAGAATTGAGCAGGACAAGACGATCGCTCGACAGTTTCATGCGATGGCAGTCTTCTCTTCGCATGAATGCGGTACGAAGGACTTCATCTTAAAAGCAAACGAAATTTTGGTTAGTTGCGATCTTTGTGAAAGAATAATTCTTAATTAATTTGTCAGGATGTTGTTGCTGACGTCAAGTATGGGTTTACCCGCTTCAAGAACAAGTCGTCCGACTATGCCGATCAGTTGATGTACCCTCGACATACAACTTCAAATGCTTTGCTTTGACTCATGACTCAGTGGGCGATTTGCGGGTTAATTCGATCCAGCAACAAGTGCTGTCCCGGTTTGCCAACCGTTTGATGGATTTTGTGGAACGTCCACTTCTTCCTGCACAGCATCTTCGTGCTATTGGAATTCTGTCGCAGAATGCTCAACAGTTCAAGACTAAGACTGAAATGGCTTTGATATTCTCTGCGATG
>MQUG01000823.1:0-21373 GCA_007213375.1 Steinernema feltiae | reverse complement strand
TGTGATTTTGAGGTTTCATTGTAGTAATAAAGCTACTGTAGGCTTTCGGGTACGCCTAATAGCTCTATTCTATCAATTCACCATCACATTCAGGTCGTAATCGTGATCTTCGCCATCTGTCCCATCCCGTTCCTTTATGGTCTCTCTGTCGTTGATGCAAACATCGCCTTCTCTTACCACGAAGCGACTTATCGCTTCAAAGGGCCCAAATACTTTGAAGATCCCTACAGTTTCTTGCGAATGGCGCTGCATGGCAGTGCGCTGACACTATATGTGATTACTGTGGGCGTGATAATCTGTCAGGTAGGATGAAGTTCAGTCTTCCAACGTTTAGAGGCCAAATTCAATTTAAAAGCGTTTGATTACCAGCAAGATCTTCTTTTTATCACAATTTTGATGCCGTTCGCCATGCTAAGACACTTGATTTCAATATTAAGCTCCTAGGTCCTATTAAGCTAAAAAAAACCTAGAAATGACAATTCAGAAAAGAAGATACAGCAACGCCAACTTCGCCGTGTCAATACGCGAAGTGCGACTACTCGTTCAAGCACTATTCCAATCCCTTCCAGTCGCGTTTACCGTATTCATTGGCACGTATCTCTTTCAAGAGATCTGGAAACATGGCCTTCTGTTCGTTGTTTGGAGCATTGTGTCGATCACTGTGCCAGCTAGTCATCTACTCATACTGATCGTCTTCAATCCGTACGAAACCGCTTTGCCAATAGCTTGACAGTTGAATTTTTTTAGGCATGTCCGCCGTCATTTGGAGATCATCCTTTACAGAAAGGCGTCCAAGAAGCTGTTTGTGACTCCGGTCATTCGGTCGAATGGATCGACGAGATCTGAGAACGTCCAACGTTTGAAGAGAGCCTTTGAAATTTCTGTTTCTTTTCGTTAACAAAAGCCATAAAGCTTCAAGAAACGGGTGAATACACGCTAATAAAGCACGTAAAATTCTACCTGAGTCTATCTGAATCGACCGGTCTCTTTGGCTAACGATTGATAAATATCGCTGCTTGCAAACATGATAATCTCTGGCACTAGAGCCAATAGGTTATCGACGAAAGCTCAAAAACGAGTTCTTTAAAATCATCAACAGCACCGAGAATCCTAGCCAGGAGAATAACAAAACCGCCGTCATTTAAACGGAGATTCTATTGTTGAGGACGAAGAAGCCTGAGAATCGTTCAGCTCTATCCGGAAAAGCTCACTTACTCAATTCGTATAGTTCTAGCCTTTGTGCCCAATCAATAGCCGCCTGATCGCCTCTTCCCGCATTTTGCCACCCACGATGACACCACTTGGCCAGTCGCCGACTCCCTCGTCTCCGCCTCCCACGAGCCGATCGCCACTGCCGATCGCGTCATCGATCAGTCCCCTCGATCCTCATTGGCCGCGCAATATTCGAAAGTCCCATGACGTCACCCTGATGAAATCCCAAGAGCCTATCAGCGATCGACACGCCCATTTCCTGTCAATATATAAACTCGCTGCTGCCAACCATCTGGGTCGTGGCCCTCAGCTTGGACTGATCATCCACTGAGAGTTATTGTTTAGGACGCACACCCACGATCACGACCTTAGGCTACGGTATTCATCTGGTTCTGGTGTAGACCTCCCGCCCCTCTTTCCTTTTCCTTTTCCCCAACGTCGAACCTTTAACTCTATGTTTCCTGGCAAATCTTGACACGATTGAAATGCTATTTTATGTGAATAAAAAGCATTTTTTGTTCAACGAGAAATGGCTCACATACAGAGAAGCCGACGAGCCGGAAATCGAGCCGGCCGGCTCGATAAGCGGCTCGAGCCGGCCGGCTCGTGGCTCGGCTTGCTCTGATTTTCGACCGGCGAGCCGGCTCGTGGCTCGGCTCGATGGGATTTTTGACAATCGAGCCGGCTCGTGGCTCGGCTCGATTAGTAATTGTTCTTATCGAGCCGGTGCGATTTTCGAAATACGAGCTTTTTTATTCATTTAACTATCTGTTTCCGTTGTTTTCTAACCACATCGAACAAATACACTGTTAAACGCACAAAACAGGCAAATTTAGTCAACTTTAGTGAATTTTGAGCCGGCTCGATAACCGGCTCGATGGGATTTTTGACAATCGAGCTGGCTCGTGGCTCGGCTCGGTCGCCATTTTCTTAAAAATCGGCATCTCTGCTCACATAGCAGATAGAGCTGATGTAGTAAGCTGATGTATTTTTGCTAGTGAGGATGATGACATTTATTATCGAATCAAATACAAGTCGAATACAGGATTTCGCTATTGCGAAAGGAGAAAAGAACTGTTTCAGTTCACTTACAAGTTCGCTTACGATTTCGTTTGAGCGGCGTTTGAGCGTTTGAGTTTCCGCTTTTTCACAGTTGGCGCTTTCGAAATAGTAACGCGCCAATGTTGTTCGCTGCTGCTGTCATTAACAAAGCTACGAACAGAGAGCGTTGCTTGCACTTGAAATCCATCACTACGCTTCCACACGACGTGCTGAAATGTTGTGGTTGTTTTGGTTAAGCGGCAATATTCTTCAGTCGGAAGTCGTGACGCTGCCTCCTCATCCTGGATCTCGGGTTTTAACGACCGCAGTTCGCTGAAATCAAAGGAAAATTGACCCATAAACTCAATTTTTGAGCGAGTCTTTGGAGTCTTTTCGAAGAGATGTTGGAAGATTGTTTTGCTGAATGCAAGTGACGTGTCACTCAAATCCAGGTAGAAGAATGGCTTGGAAATTGCAAATTCTTCGAGCGCCAAACGAACGTCGTCAGACCATCCACGGTGGGAAAGCCTCAGTTTGGCCGGAGAATTATTCGCTATGAGGTTGTTCTTGAGAAATTTCTCGACTGATTTCCGGTAGCTAACGTGGACGTTCTGAAAGGTTTGATTCTGGTACAGCGATAGTATCTTGGCCAGTTCGTGAGACCGATCATGCCGAGAACGGCGGCGTCCAACCACAAAGCTAGGCTCAAAAAGAGAAGGAATTGTCAACTGCACCATTTCCAGGATCTCCTCCAGTGTGGATGATCTTTGTTGTGGAGATGATAGAACTCGCACGTTCGTAACGTGCAGTCGTCGGATCGATTTCAGCTCAGCGAAGCTGATGCAGCATTCTTCGGCTAACATGTTGTCCACTTCGAGGTCATACGACCACGTGCCGTTGTACAAGCCCAAAGTGATTCTCACTTCCTCACGCTTCTGGATCATTTCGGAAGACGTCTTTTTCCAGAGTTTCGACCGAATAGAGTTGATATTGTAGAGTGCGATTTCTCCCAAACGAAGGGCGACGGACTCGCAGAATGCGAACGGTAGAAAGTCCATGGTGATTGATGAACAACTTTTTGTTCTTTTTGCTGGTTAAATAGAGTGGAACTAGGCGAAGCTATGCGACTGACTTTCAATGCGATGCCTTGCGGCTCTTCGCAAAGTCAATGATATGTGGGCAAAGTTGCATTAACACGAGTAACGCGGCTTTTACGTTGGGGGTAATTGTGGTGATTCCATCAGTGTAGCTCAAATTTCAATTGCCGTAATGGTGGTAATTCGATTAGGATTGTTTTTGTCGCTCTTTGCTGTCATAGCTGACATTTAAAAAAATTTTGGTCACATTTCGTCGAGAAGACTCTGTGATGTTTTCTAAAACACGTCAGCGAGAGCTCACGCGCCCATTCTTGGTCGTGCTAGTTGTTGCTGTAGGATTATTCAAGTAATCGTAGGGTGCTGCAACACAGCCGTGTGTGCTTTGAGCATATGTATCCTCCGCTATCCGCTGCGGAAGAACGCGACTCTTATTAAGGAAGGAAAAGCCAATCTCTCTCAGAAAGCTAAGTTTGGGATTTGCGGATTACGAAGCTACGTATCGGGAAGAGATTGGCTTTCTTGATGGTGTCCTCATCGGGGTGGTGTTAAGTAGTGAATATGCGTTTGAAAGCAACGGTTGAGTAGGGCCAATACAGCCAAACAGTTGGGCTTGGACTGCCGCAGGGTGCATTTGGCCGTTTGATTGTGATGACATGAACGTTCCTTGCAACCTTAAATTGATCTACATATATAAATGAACCCAACTGCAGAAGCTTCAATTTATGTCGATGCGCATTTGCAGTGCCCCTCAAGGTTGAATTACCCAGTTTGTGGCTAATTGGTTGGTGAGCGACCGCACAAATCGATTTTTCGCCATATTGCGGCCATTCACTCACAGTTCTGTGATTCTTTGATTGTTCTAGAACAATTCTAGGCCACTAGAATCATTCAAAACGGTCAAGCTTGGAATTGTATGAACTTTTAAGAAAAGTTAAAGGTGACGTGTAGGTTACAATTTGAATTCAATCGCCGGAAGAGAAGTGACGTATGCTCCTTCCTTCTATAAGCACTTTGAGTCCAACACTCTAAGCCTAAGCCTAAGAATTTCCGTGTTTTGCAAATCGCTCGTCTCCGCGCTCGCCTCACGTCACATCAGCGCGTATTCCTGCGCGTGGGATCGCCCCGTCGCCGCATCTCGCTCCCTCACTCTCGCTCATTTGAAAAATGGAATTGGTGCTCGCCTGCGTGTTTGTCTTCGCCAGCGTTGGGACGACATCGCTTGTACTACTTCTTCTTATCTTCTTGTGGCTGAAAGCGCGCCATCAGCGGAGGCTCGACTTCGGTCTGTTTGAATTCGAAGAGGACGACGTGTTCGAGGAAGAGGGATGTTCGACGAAATCTTGTGTTCCTTCTCTTATTGTTACGTTGTAGTTTCGTAGTTTTCGATTAGTTTTGAAATAAATCGCAATTTGAGTTTTCTGTATTTGATGGTCTATCGTTCCGATTGTCGTCAAGGCTGTAGATCGTCCAAACATCAAGATACCGTATAAAATTGCATTATTACGACTGGGGCCAAAGTCTCAAACCACTTTTTTCAACTGCAGAGACTTCAATTTATGTCGATGCGCATTTTGAAGTGCCCCTTAATGTTGAGTTATCGCACGTTCAGACGGATGTCCGCACGGATGTCTCATCTCTTTCCTGGGACCGACACTAACATCACCAACTACATCCGAAACATATTTTCCTCTTTCGCCTCTTCTTGCCATGTTTGACACGAATTTAATTCTTCTTGGTCGAAAACCTGGCCATAGACCAGCAGAATCTTGGCATAGAACAAGCCATATTTTTGACTGTTCTCAAAGAGCTTTAACTTGAATAACCGGTTTCTGGTCATAGACAAACAGTGACTTCAACTCGGCAATATTTTTGGCATTTTTAAAAAACAAATCTGACGCAATACAAAGTATGCTAACTAGAGGTTGACGCAATCCATCAACTATTCCCGAAAATGTCGCACGTTCGGATGTACGCTTTTTCTATTTTTCAGCGATTCTCATCTTAAGACTATTTCTTCTTTTCCCGGGACATAAACATTAAAATCTTCTTCCGTGCTCGCCTTGTGCCAAGTTCATGCTTGAAAAGGCTAAAAACCAAATTTTTTAACTCGTTCAACGCGGGCTAGGTTGCTGTTCGTCGTAAATTCACCTTTCACCGATTCACCGATTTCTGTGCTGTTTTTGCTCAGGACACCCGCAGAGTTTCCAAAAGAGCAATTCTATTGCTTAGAACAAGCCATCGATGCTCAAGAATCAGAATTTTGTTGAATTTGTTTTTCATGCTCTCAGTCCCGCTCTTATCTGAAGGGACCTTTTAGGAAGCCTTTGGTCATAGTCCACAGTGATTGTGCTTGTCCTTTCAACTAACTCCCCAATGTTTTTTGGCATTTTTTTTTCAAAAACAAAACGAAAGTAATACTATATTTAAACTAACGAATCTCGATAATCTCCTCATCCCCATCTGTTTGTGTGGATCTATGTTCTCAGAGACTGACGCATCAATCAACTGTTCTTGGAAAGCGCAGTAAAATGTGTGAATGGAGCGCAAGCATCAAAACAGCTCGTACACTAAATGTTTAATATGTTGCTCCGAGATCATTGATGGTCTTAGAGCGCGCCACTACCGTATGACTCACCAAAATAGTCCCTGAAAGATCGAGATAGCGGATATCAACCACACAACACCGTTTCAAGTCCTCAACAACGTAGGCAATGGGTTTAGTATACTTGTCCTGAATTGAGTCTTTGGTTACGGTAGTCGAGTAGAGGATTTCCAAAAATTTTGTAAAATTCTGACTTGAAACGCAGATCTAACCCGGAGGAGCTCTGATCAATCAAGTCTCTATTTCGGTTTATTTCAATATAGTTGGAAAAAAATTGAGCGCGTAGTGCATATAGAATGCCCTTAAATGTAACAAATGTTTATTCGCCGGGTCGACTAAGCTTCTTTGCGTTACTAAGCTTGTTTTTACAACGCTTCGTCGTTCAATGCGTCATTAGCTTACATCGAACACTTCCTACTTCTAAGAATTTCATTCAAAGAACAGATGAAAGCTTCCGGCTATGTGTCCTATTGAATGAAACACACAATGAGAAGATGACAACATACATACGAGGAGGGCAAAATTCAAGAATTTGTTCTTTGGAGATATCTAAAGAGCCGCCCTGCACTATGTGAAAGCAGCGAGTTGTAGGTGTGCAAATCCCAATGCAGGCGAGCAGAGGTCATTCGATGGAGACGCTGGACGAACAGAGAATACCAAACAAAGAGCATTCAATCAAGTACCGTAACCTCCGCAGATTCCCCCTCGGCCGCTCCCTCGCCGTCGTCGGCCGCGCGCTTCCGCTCGTCCTTCTTCAGCGGAATCTCCAGGCACGCGGACTGCTCGCCCACCGCTTTTCCCTCGAGGTCGTTGGCGGTGTACTTGACGAGCGTGTCGATCAGGTCGGGCATATCGAGGTAGTAGGCGGCGTTGAAGACGTCCGCGAGCTTCGACCGCGGTTTCAGCGGCTCGAGAAGAGATCCGTGTCCTCCTTGGCGACGTTGCGGTTGAAACCTCTTCCGACCGCGGCTCCAAAAGCGATGCTTGAGGCGCATTGTTTATTTGCTACGAGACGACGCAAGGGCGGCCGCATCACTATTCGAATTCTCGTCACGAAAATTCAAACACATTTACAAAATTGTGATTTTTGCACATTTTCCTTGGCACATTCATCCGCAGCGTCTATTTAAACCGCAGCATATGACAAATCAGCATCAGAATCTGATCCGGTCGGGAACAAAATGAGTGCTAATCAAGTCAATTCACTCACCGATCGAAAGTTGGACACGCTGTGGACGTCTCCGGAGCCTTCGCTCGAGCGTCAACTTCACCTCACCCGCCTCAAAAATTTTGCCGCCGCTCGCCTTCCTGTCAAACGCATCTGCCTGCCCGACCCCGATGATGTGCACTCCTCCTCCTCCTCGACGAGCAAACGATCCAAATTCCTAAATGATGAACTCGGTGAGGAAATCATAGTTGTAGAAGATTCTCGCAGCGATTGCGAGATGCGCTATCAGGCGCTATCCGATCAGCTCTACATCGAAGATGACGAGCAGATCGACGACGAGCTGGAAAGCGGCTCCCTAGAGCAACGACTAGAGCTTTTCGCTGATGTGATACAGAATGTCGTTTATGACAGCACGAAAAACGCGTCAGACGCGTTTTCTGAGTTCTTTCCCGAGTACAAAGCCGACTACGAAGAGGAGGATGGTGACGATAGTGCTCCGTACAATCATGACTTCATAATGCGCAATTTGTGATTTTTTTTAAACTTCTGTTGTTTGGAATAAATCGAATAAATGAGTTGAAGCAGCAAATCTGGAAGTTACGGGCGTGTCGATCATGTCGATCAAGTTGGAAGTTACGCGAACGCCTTTTGTTCGTAAATGTAAATGTAAATCACCCTCCGAGGGCTACAAAAGCGGCCCTCCGCACTGGGAAATCATTCACTGATCGGTGTTTAGAACAATAAAGGTCCTCTCCCTCCTCTCTCTTCTTTTCGTCGCTACTTCGGTAGGCCGATCCCACACTCCAGGGCCTGGAGTGTGAGATCACCGATGATCCGACGAGGGGGAGACCACCTGGAGTCCAGGCGCTGAATCCTCTGTTTAGATGACCGCTCCGGCCGCTCCCAGAGTCGACGTTTCTGGACTCACCGGTGGTCTCCCCCTTGTCGGAGGGCTCATTGGAGTCGCTACTGGTGCTCCTGCTGCTGGCGGACTCATCGGAACCGTGGAATGACTCACCAATGGTCTGCCCGTCGTCCGAGGACTCCTCCAAGTGCCACTCAACACTGTTTCTGGTCTCGTCGGCGGCCTCCTCCTTCTTGGCCCTATTCTCGTCAGCGGACAAGGAGCTTCGGCCGATCTTGTCGGATGACTTATCGGAGGTCTCACCGCAGCCGTCGGTGGCGCTGTTCCCAACATCTAAACTACAGTCATCCAAAAGGAAGGGTGTTATCTGTGTGAATTGAAGCTCTATGCGAGATCTGAACGTTGAATAAACAGTGTAATAAACAAGACAGAAAAATGCCAAATGGTATATAAAACGGGTCCTTTTCTTCTTGTCAAAATGGTGTATCAAATTGCAGAAAAGCCTTTTCGAAAAAGCGCTGTCCTTTCATTCGAATATTCAAAAAAATCAAAACACAACCGCAATTGTGCTTCGATCTCGCTGGAATTTCCGAGCGCATTGCTTCATCGATCACAGAGCTAGCAGTCTAAAATCTCTCCAACTTCTCCGCTGATCTATGGCCTCCACCAGCCATGCAACATTTTGCTCAACCCACGTAGACATTCCCAAGATTGATCGCCGTCGGACGCGCGCTGCGACGAATCGTCGATGCGCGCAAGACATCGCACTCTGTTCGCGCAGCGCATTCGCCGACCTAAGGTCACCTGCACTCACTCGCTTGCTTCGTCTAAACTGGTTTGTCTCGCATTTTCGGTTTTTCTTTCTCATCTACTCCCGTTCGCTCAATTTTATCAAAAAATTCAATTTTCCTTACGAATTCGATTGCCATTCACACCCAATTTGGCCCAAAAAGTGACTGGGTCTTTGTCGCGATTGATCCACAAGAGAGGCATGCAGCAAACCCGTTTGCTACACGACCCTCCTAATCACGCAGCCATGTTTGCCCAACGTGGTCGCCCTGATCTGCGCTGCTCTGCTTGTTGCATCAATTATCACCCTGGGAGCGGCGAGTCTAATTGCTGTTGCCGGTTGCGCGCCTAAGATTATCGTCAGTTTTACTTTCTCGCGTGTTAGCGAACGGTAGAGAACTCGTTTCTAGCCGGATTGTATCTTTGGATTGTAAACAATTTTTGCTGAGCGGGGGAGTTTGCACAATCGAGTGTTTTCTGGACTTTGGCGGTATTTTCGTAATCTTCACGTTTTAAGGTCGAGTAGAGAACTGAATTGATATGATAGATGTGCTACACGCCAGTCTAGACAGCACCAAAACAATATCAGCGACAGAGAGCAATGGCGTCACTCCAAAAGTGCCCATCAACTTTCTTGTTTCTTAGAGATTTTGTCTATAATCTAATGTTTTGTCTGGTCTCGTACGCTTGCAGCTGACCGTCTCTCGCATTGCAGCTATGTGTGGCTATTGCTGGCTGTCAGCATAGGGCGGAATATGAATTTGTAGCTTTCTTACCACGATGCTGAGGTAAAATTCTTGGATAACATCGTAAAAATGAAAATTCATGATTTTCCAGTTGAATTTGACTTTGAACTAACGGCGCGCGTCGCCAAACGCGTTTTTTTAAAGTGTCTAACCTTGTTTTTGACCGCCTATTTGACGTTACCATTGTCATCAGAGCCACGCGAAACGGCCGGAAGTAGCCTGGCAGTGCCAGAAATTATCGGGCAATGAAAACCGTATTTAGATCACATAGGCTGCAAGCAAATCGCCATTCATTTTTTAGTGAAAAACGAGATTACGGTTGAGTTCAGCACTGAAGTCGCGAGTAACTTTAAGCAAAATAGCAATTTTGAAGATGTATGAGAGGGTCGGGTCGCGCGATTACGGTAATGTCAGCAAACAATGAAAAAAAATCGTTTGAATTGCCCCAATTCGTGCGTCGCTATCATAAAAAAATCGTCTCAGAAGTCAAAATTCGGGTTTCAGGCAGAGCTCCAGAAAAACAAATTCCGTTTACGACGTCGCGGTCGATTCTACGACTCTTTCAACCCGTTTCAATCTCAAAATTGACTTATTTCACAGTTCCCGATCGCTTGGCAACATTTTTTGTACTTCGTCCCGCTCCGTTGCTCCAAAAACGAGTTTTTGCACTGCGACACTTTGATCGGTTGTCACGTTACGCTCGACGACCACTAGTAGACGTTCTTCTGCAAATTTTGCCGTCTGTAAGGTCACAAATCTGAACGGTCGGCGCCCTAATCGCTTCCGCGTTTTTGATTTTTTGGAGTCATCTTTGTGACTGCGCAATACACACCGCGCCCGTCGTAGTAAACTGATGGCGAAAAAATTGACAAAGTTCAGTGGGTTCAGTCTCAATTGGTTTAAATGATCTGCAACTTGAAAACAAGAACGATCGACACAAAGCGGCATGTTACTCAAATTATGATTGTCTTTGCACTCGTGGTGCACTGGTGGTAATAACCGCGCATATTTCAAACAAAATGGAGCTTGTTTGTGGTGTGCTGGAACCTGCAGCTTCGTAAAGTTGATCATTAATCCTGTAAAACCATTATTTACAGATTATTTGTTACATATCGTTTCAATAGTTGGGTGAGGCGCTAAAGTTGGCTCCCAGCTTCGTTGATTTGATTGTCGAGACAGATTGACAGAACGTTCTCGCACTTGAGTCTAAGCTACACGCTCGGCTTCTACTCTTATGCTTCTGGGACTTGCTACGGGTGCATGGTGCAATGTGGACGTCTTTACGGAAATTTTGTCACTTTTTGCGTCCATTTACTAGATCACATCGTCGACTTGCCCCAAAACTTTTTAGATTTTTTCGCTTTATGCGTTTCTGACCATTTGTAGGTCTAATGCGCCAAAATGTCATCAACAGCTGATCTGAATGTTGTTTTGCCTTAGCTGTTTTAGTTGTGTTTTGACGTTGCTTTGTCAAACTGCAGATTGCTCTAATCTTTCCTAGCTCTGGCCGAATTAGCACATTAAACAGCTTAGTATCAATAAACGTCTCCTCCTGATCTATGATTCACTTCCAAACTCCTCAAGTCACTTTCTTTTGACCAAAAAAAAAGTCAACATTGAGTACAAAAAACATGTTAACGGTAACCCCAAATGTGCGTGCCTATTTCAGTCTGCGTTCTTTGCTCAGACGACCTAAAAAGGTCTTGTCGACGTCATGTCCTTTCTGTTTACCGAATCACGTTGTCTAATCTAAAGTTTCATCGAGTCGCGCACTTTACACGCTAGCGCAATATTTAAACCCGTTGCGTCTCCATTTCAGGCACCACGCACAACGATGGCCGGCTCTCTTCGCTACTTTATCCTCGTCCTCACGCTGCTCTGCATGTCTTTCCTCATCGCAAATACGGTACTCTTCCATTTTACCGTAATCTGTATGCAGCCGTCGGCCGATGGAGCGCTCAATGGTAAAAGTAGTCCGAGAGCAAAGTGATAAAGTCAATTCCAGCAACACAAACCTTCACTCCGCTTGAAGAGAGCTGGATTCTATCGGCAATCGCGGTGGGACGCCTCGCCGGAACTCTCCCAGCAATTAGCTTGATGAATACAGTAGGCCTAAGGCTTACTTTTACTGTATTTGGGATGCTATCTGGTCTTGCAACGCTTTTAATGCCCCTATATGCCGATATCTTCTACTACGTCCTCGGAGTTAGATTCTTGCAGGTAAATGCACGTTTCCAGCCATGGATTACGGTATATTTCAGGGATTTGGCGTGGCCAGCGTGTACGTAGCCATTGGAATCATTCCGATCGTGTGGGGAGGTGCGAAAGAGAAGGGAATGTTCGTTTCCTTGCTGACTTGCAGTTATCAGGTATGCCTGCGAACAGGGTCCCGGCACGAAGTACCGTAATTCCAGCTCGCGCCTTTCTTGACAATGCCAATCTCTGGCTTCTTCTGCTCTTCGTCAATCGGCTGGCCGGGCGTCTATTACCTCTTCGGCACGTCGACAATCTTCATTTTCGCCGTTTTCTTCGCTTTCTACAGTAACTCGCCCTTCAATAACAGGTGAGAAGAGGTGCGAATTGTGGATTTTAGTGATTTTTGCAGGTTTGCATCATCGAAACAAGTCTTCCCGGAAATCAAAGAAATGGAGAATTTGACGGAGAAGAAGCCGGTTGTTCCCTATAAGGCGATTTTCACGACACCTTCGGTTTGGGGTGTATGGATGACCTCATTGGGCGATGCTCTAGGCTATCAAGTGTTTATCCTGTATGGTCCGATCTACATCAATAAGGTAGGATTTGAGTTAAGACGGCATTAAGAACGTTTAAAATCTCAAAATTTGGAGTTCAGAGTGTTGCCACACAAGCGTCTTTATCATCGCTTTTATCAGTTAAACTCAAATTGCGTTAGACCGTTAATCGAAAAATTTCCTGAAGCCCCGTGCTTCATAGCCTTTAGAGCTTTAGGCAAGGCTTGTTTCTATTTTCCAATTTCAGGTGCTTCACTTCGAAGTCGCGAAAACAGGAATTCTCGCCGCCATTCCCTACCTCCTCTCCATGTGCACCAAATTCCTCGGAGGTCTGTACATCGACAGAGCGGACTGTCTCAAAGAGCATCCAAAAATCATCACTTTCACCTCAATCTCGCAAGCGCTGATGACCATCTGCTTTGTGCTGCTCACCATGATCTCCTCGGACACTCCGATGGTCGCGCAAGCGGTCTTCACGTTGACAATCGTCTTCAGCGGTCTCCATTGCGTCGGTCTGATGAGCGGAAGTCAGATCGTCGCCAAGCAGTACAACCATATCCTCACTTCGATTATCGCGGTGGAGAATGGTTTGGTGGTGTTGTTGCTGCCTACTGTAGTCGCCATAATCGCGCCACATCACGGAAACGCCGAGGTATGGCTGCTGTTAAGAGTTAACATAAAAGTCTGATTTTAGTGGTCTACCGTATTCTACTATATTATCGGCGTTCTCGCCGTAACAAACCTGACTTTTGTGATTTTGACGAAGGTAAAACCGGCCAAGTGGACCGAGCTGGAACTCACCGATCTGACAACGAAGTAATTTATTCTTCAGCTTTAATTTTTGTGTTTTTTGAATAAATGAATTGATCAGATCAGAGATCAGAAGCGTCCCCAAAAACACCATGGAATAGAAAATGACCAAAAGCAATGAAAAGAGTGATCACTGTCCATATTTCCGGTCGCAGTCGGGTAACAGGAAACGCCTATTACTTCTGAAAAAACCACAATTCGATGGTTTTGACTTACCAAGGACAACCAATCATTCTCCATTCAATCTTGCTTTCACGCACTAGAATTCGGTAGCTAGAATGCTTGACTTGAAATCCTGCAGCTTGCAACTAAAGAGTTAAAGAGTCAGCTAAAGAGTTTAAAAAGGCAACTGAAATCTACCAGAAATTTTCATGGTACCCAATACGATCAACTTGACAACACGCCTGCATCAATCAGTGGCTTTTGAGGATAAGTGCTAGCTGTTTATTGGCCTTTTTGGGTCATTTTGCATGGTACAACCGTTGTTTGGTCTAAAAGAACTATTGAAACAGTGGAATGTGGCAAGAATCAAAAAAATATGGAAAGTTTAAAGACGCCTTTGTCTTCAAAGTTGCGGCGCACGTTGGTAACCGCATTATGACCGTTTCAAATGAGCAAATCGTGCTTGGTCCTATCATACCATCCTATCATTAACAAAACCCTCATTTTCTCGTCACTTCATGCTCGATTTTTCGACACCGAACACACTTCAACCCTAGTTTTGTGACCTTTTCTGTGCTCTCTGTCTAGCACAGCCCACAACGCATCCAGCGACCTTGCTAATTGGGATTGAGTTCAAGTTCAGTTAATCTCAAACTCGCGAACGCCCAGAAACTCGTTTGTATGTTGTTAATTGTCTATTAAATCGCCCGACGCAACAGTTTGTCGCTTTCCGGTTGTCATCAATGGTGACTGAACGCTGTGGATATGTTGTCCTCGGTGTGACGCTCGTCAGCATGACGATGTTGATTGGAAACTCTGCGTGTTTCAATTTTACCGTAATCTGCATGCGGCCGGAAGAGAGGGGAGACGCTTGGAATAGTAAGTGATGAAGGCATTTTGAGTGATGATTAAACATGCGAATTATTTGATTTTAGCATGCTTTGAACTAAAATTACCTTTTCAGGCTCTAGATACTATTCGTCTGCTGAAGAGGGATGGCTGATGAGCGTTCCTGGTATTGGGTTGATCGTGGGAACGCTTCCAGTCATCCAGCTCACCAACTGGATCGGAATGAGACACAGTTTCCCCATCTTTGGGTTGATCTCAATAGCGGGAACGTTCAGTTTTCCGGCTTCAGCGGGTGCGATCTATCTCGCTTCGTTTTGTCGATTTGCTCAGGTTTGAATTTTTAAATTCAAAGTGACTTTAAGTCCAAATCACCAAAATCTCAAACCTCTTCAGGGCGTCGCACTGGCCAGTGCGTTCGTCGCGATTGGAAACGTCCCAATTGACTACGGTGGCGTTGAGAAGAAGACCCTCTTCATGGCGCTTCTTTCTTGCGCCTATCAGGTAAGCACAACGCACAGTCGGCTACAGTCAGTACTCATCCTTTTAGTTAGGCTGCATTGCAGCAATTCCAACGTCCGCAGCGTTTTGTGCGTCCGCATTTAAGTGGCACGGAGTGTATTATCTCTTCTCTGGCATCAGTTTGATCTCGTTTGGCGCCTTTTTTGTCGTCTATCGGAATGTTTCTACATCGAAACGGTATCTTTTCATCGTACACATAAAGTTGGCTTGAAGCAACTTTTTTAAACGTTTTTTTACATTCACGTTCGGTGTTTGTGCTATCATAAGACGATTTAGAACTGGCTCAACCGCCAAGGTCCTCCCTATCACTCCCGACAGCGTTCACCAGCCTAATGACAACCCCAGAACGCCACCCTATTGGGCAATGCTCAAAACTGGCTCCGTTTGGGGTCTCTTCAGCACTGGTGTCGGTGACGCTTTAGCGTTTCTTGTTTTCCTCATCTATGGGCCTATATACATGAACAAGGTAGACCCTTTTCGCTCATTTTAGACTAAAATTGCCTCTTAGGTGCTTCACTTTGAGGTCGCAGCGACAGGACTGCTTGCAGCCCTACCGTACATCGCTACCATCATTGCAAAGGCCCTCGTTGGTGCGTTTTTGCACAAATCGAGCATCAAAGAGTCGCTGCGAGTGAATTACTGGTCGAACGTCGTCCTACACGCAGTACTCATCGCCAACTTTCTCATTTTAATCTTCATCGCAGCCGAAAGACCGATTTTAGCCGAAATTTTGATAATTTTCACGATGGTAGTGGCAGGACTGCACTTCATCTCGATGATGAGCGCAGCGCAAATCGTGAGTTGGCAACTGTTTCTAGCTGCAATCGAGAAATCCGCTTTCTAGATCTCTCAACAGTACACACACGTCATATCATCAACGACAGCCGCATGGGAAGCACTCTTTGGCCTCATTCTGCCGCCGTTTGTGTCATATTTGGCGCCGAATCACCTGGCGGACGAGTGGAAACACGTGTTCTATTGTGTCACCACCTTTCTTGTTGTAACTTTAGTATTGTACGCGGCGCTGACGAAGGTGACGCCCGCAGAATGGACCAAAGTTGATGGAAAGCGACAGAACGCCGCATAAAATACGTTGTGGTCTTCTTTTCAATTTGGAAAAATTGATATCAGAGCGACGATTTAGAGCCGACCGTTCAAAGGTGCTAGTTAAAGACATGAGATATCGTCAGCTCTGCGCTTGGTGATTCTCGGACGATGGTCATCGCGCGCAAAGTCGTGCCTTTCCTGTTCGCAAACCCACTTTGACAATTTATATACAGCTACAACAATTCAGCACGCCCCACAAGTCCTCGCACACCACCTTTTGATCAAATTGGCTTTTCCATTCCAACAGAATCCGGCTCGCTTGAACTGCGCGCAGTTTCCTTTGCCACGGAATCGATCTTGACAGTTCCAACCGCCGGGAGCGTCAACTCTGCAGGTGTTCGTTGCCAAATCGCATGTGAGACCAACGGGACACGCGTTGTTTAGACCGACACACGCTGCAAGCGTTTAACCGTGAAATTGAGGCCACAAATTTTGGACTTACATCTATCGTGGAATTGAGCTAAACTTGTGGCGAGAAGAGCAGCGACAAGGAACGAGCAAAGATACATGAGGAACGAGGCAGTATTTGCGAATTACAAGAGCAGGAAACCACTTTTATACGCGCGCGATAGACTCGAAATATCTTAAGTAAACATTTCATGCACGAGTGACACATTGACGAGACCAGAACAAACATAAAATGAGTCAGAGGGAGGAGATGGCTACCTGTTTTGCCGGTGTTTGCATGCGGAACGCACAGATGCGAAATCAAAGATTTTTCGACCATCAAACAGTCCAAAAGATTTTTGATGCTGTAACCAAACAGTCCTAAGTAACAATAGGAAGTGCGATTCCGGCTCTTTAGTTGGTCTTCCTCATCCACTAGCGCAACGAATACTGTACTGTTCGTTGGGAGACCGTAACCCGATCTTAGTGGAATTGTCTTTTTTGTGCATTTTTTGTGAGATTCTGACGACAAAATAAATCAGAATTTTGCAAAAACGGTGCTCACAGGAGCCCAAGGGTCAGGAAACACTAAATACTTTGATTTAATCCATAAATTCAGAGATTTAACAACAGATTCAGGTACACGTTCCACACGTCTTCGCGCACCAGCGTGTGATCAACCTGGCGTTATTGGTGTCACAAAATCCGGCGCGTTTGAACTGCGGACAGCTTCCCTTGCCGACAAAGTCGTCCGTGCACGTGCTGTTCGATTTGAGACAAGTGTTCGACGCCACGTCGCAGTCGTAGCTCGGAGGACAGAGATTGTCGGCGCCCAAACACGCTGAAACGGCATTTTAAAGAGGGAAATCACAAGAAGACGCCTACGCGTGGCAGTCTGGCTAAAGACCGCAACGACGACAACGATGAGAAGCAGAGTGGGGATGAGGAGGTTGAGGGACATGATTGTGGCGCTTAGAGCGAAGTGGAACCGCTATATACCGGCGCGCTGATTCAGAAAATCGACAAAAAGTTGCAAGAAACAAACTGAAATCATGAAATTTGTCATTCAGATACGCTTTTGAGCAAACACGGAGAGAAGCGAGTCAACGCTGGAATGTTTCTCTTTTTGTGATTGTATTTTCGTCAAAATCAAACCCAAAATGGCCGAACTGGGCGTGAAATGCTGTGCTTCTCGCCAAAAGAATCAGTATCAATGGAAAAAGGTTGTCCATGGGTCTCGGAGGGATGAAGTGCATGCAAGCTTGCGAGATAGGAGTTGTGAAGATAGGAACATAGGATGCATCCAATGCCGGACCGCCACGAAAGGTCGTGTCGCGAGCTTTTATTGTAGGTGTGCAGATCCCAACGCACGCGAGCAGAGGTCATGTGACGGAGACGCTGGACGAACAGAAAAGACCAAACAGAGAGCATTCAATCAAGTACAGTAACCTTTATCAATCAGAACACAGAAGAGATCACAAACGCCTCGCAGCTTCAAGCGTCGCTGCGCTCGCGCTTCTCCGCAGATTCGCGCAGACGTCTCAAAAATTCAACTTTACTGTCAACTTACAACTCTTTCAGCTCTCTCTCTAGAAAGACGTCTTCATTCTTTGCCGTTGGTGTTTTTTTTAACAAAAGGTCAACAAACGTTCAGATCGGCTGGATTAGTATTTGCATAATCTGTCACATTCCAGTTTAACACTGCGTGCAGCGCTATGAGCTATGATCTACGATAATTTGCAATAAATGGTTCAGAAAACGGAGAATCAGTGCATCAATGCACCATTGTCCATCAAAGGTGCTGTAGACTGACTCTTGTGCAAACAGATAGCACAACAATCGTTCAGAAATCAGCATGCAGTACCTCATATTGATCATTTCGCTGCTCTGCATGTCTCTGCTTCTCGCCAATACTGGTCTATTCCATTTTACCGTAATTTGCATGCACCCAGACAAGCAAATCACGTCTTCTCTCAACGGTAGCCAGTGATTGCAGCCATGTATGACCGGTTTTAATCACAGATTCAACCCCTGCAACAACCTTTACATCATTTGAAGAAGGCTGGATTTTCTCTGCTGTCGCCGTTGGTCGACTCGCCGGCGCTCTTCCCACTGTTGGTCTGATGAATCATGCCGGTCTGAAGATCACCTTTACGATATTTGGAATTCTGTCTGGATTTTCGACGCTTCTGATGCCGATATTCTCAACAAGTTTCCATGTAGCGCTGCTAGTGCGCTGTCTGCAGGGACTGGGAGTGACGAGTGTCTACGTAGCTCACGGAGCGATTCCGCTTGCCTGGGGCGGTCCTGCGGAGCAAGGTCTGCTTGTTTCGCTGCTTTCCTGCAGTTATGAGGTGGGAGATACGTGATTCTGTTCGAGTTAATGATCGTAGAGTTAAGCTGGCACCTATGCTCACTATGGCTTTATCCGGATTTTTTTGCACTTCATCGCTGGGTTGGCCTGGAGTGTATTATTTGTTTGGCTCGACGACAATCTTGAGTTTTGGAGCTTTTTTTGTGATTTACTCGAATTCACCGCTAAAGAACAGGTATTGGTGGGTCTGGTGTGGCTTTCAATGAAGCGCTAATTGCTGGGTAATGGAACAAAGGGTAGTCGCGTCTAAGCTGACCGTTGCTGCTTTGTTAGGCTACACCCTTAGCTTCGGTGGCGCTAAAACCTCAAAAACCACATGACATAAAGCCCATTAACATATGCGGAACTGAGCAACATCGGTAGATTTGAATTAGCGCCTGATAGGAGCGCACTCTTTATTCCTTTTGTCATTTATCTAAGCTAATTGAACGTCATTTGAAGGTTCACTCTACCCAAAGTCTCCCAATCCTCCATCAGCGTTTTGCCGACCGACAAAACGCGCTCAATCAAGCGCAGGAAACTATCGGTCCCCTACAAATCAATCTTCTCCTCGCCGTCGGTTTGGGGCGTGTGGATGACCGCACTGGGAGACGCTGTCGGCTACCAGATGTTCATCATGTACGGACCAATCTACATAAATAAAGTGACCATTTTCTGTGACTGGGGTTACTGTAGCTGTCTGAATTTAGGTGCTACACTACGAAGTTGCAAAGACCGGAATGCTGGCGGCGTTTCCTTTTCTCATTTCCATCGGAACGAAATTCCTAGGAGGAATTTTCATTGATAAAGCGACGTGTGTGGGCGATCACTCGAAGATCGTTTTCTTCACTTCGTTCTCGCAAGCTGCAATGACTGCGTGTTTCCTGATTCTCACCTTCCTCTCTGCGGACACCTACGTCCTCGCGCAGGCTGTCTTCACGTTGACCATCGTGTTCAGTGGGCTCCACTGCGTTGGAGTCTTCAGCGGAAGCCAGAATGTAAGGTGGAAACTCAGATTTTTGGCCTTGATTTGGCTCCTTAAGGTAGCAAGGCAGTTTAATCACATTTTGACGTCGATAATGGCGGTGGAAAATGGTCTCGTCTCATTCTTTCTGCCTACTATCGTCGCTTCTGTGGCGCCTAATCACGAAAGCGCTGAGGTGAGTGGCCAAAATACCGTAATCCAGCGGATTTTGTAGTGGGCAAACATCTTCTACTACATTGTTGGAGTGCTCGTTGCGACAAATTTGACTTTTGTCGTTTTCACAAAGGTGAAACCGGCCAAATGGACAACTCCGGCAATTTTGGAGTTGAAAAGAAACGACGTGATAACTTGAGTTGAGAATTTTAATAAAGTACCGTATGCCAAGTTGAAAAAAAAGATGTTTCACAGAAAAGCGATACAGCTAGCGCCCCCGCATCGCTTTTATCCCTTAATTCAGTCCATATACACGGCCTGATTTCCCCTAACCCGCAAGCAACGAGCAATCAGCCTCCCATCACCACAATGGCTTCTGAGATGATCAAACTGGCGTCGAAGGAGGGCGAGGAGTTTGAGTTGAAGATGACGCACCTGAAGAAGGCGGTGATGCTGAAGCAGATGCTCGCGGACCTCGGATACGAGGAGGGCGCAGTGCCCTCCGACTCCATTCCGTTCCCCTCCGTCGGCTCCGACGCGCTCCGCACGATCATCACGTGGCTAGGCCTGCACGAGGCGAAGGAACCGCGGTCGGAGGAAGAGCGCCAAATCCACCGCTTCAACCGCAACGTCGCCAAGGAGGATACGGAGCTTCTGGAGCCGCTGGTGCCGCGGTCGAAGCTCGCGGACGTCATCAACGCCGCCTACTACCTCGAGATGCCCGACCTGATCGACACGCTCGTCAAGTACACCGCCAACAACCTTGAGGGGAAGTCGGCGGACGAGATGTCCGCGTGGCTGGAGATTCCGCTGAAGAAGGACGAGCGGAAGAGCGCGGCCGACGACGGCGAGGGAGCGGCCGAGGGCGAATCCGCGGAGAAGCGCGAGCGCAGCGACGCTTGAAGCTGCGAGGCGTTTGTAATCTCTTTTGTGTTCTGATTGATAAAGGTTACTGTACTTGATTGGATGCTCTCTGTTTGGTCTACTCCTATCTCGCCTACCTGCTTGCGTGCACTTCATCCCTTCGAGATCCATGGACGCACAGCATTTCATGTTCAATTCGGCCATTTTGGGTCTGATTTTGACGAAAATAAGATCACAAAGAGAGAGAGACATTCCGGCGTTGACTCGCTTCTCTCCGTGTTTGCTCAAAAGCGTATTTGAATGACAAATTTTATGATTTCAGTTTGTTTCTTGCAATTTTTTGTCGATTTTCTGAATCAGCGCGCCGGTATATAGCGGTTCCACTTCGCTCTGAGCACCACTATCATGTCCCTCAACCTCCTCGTCCCCACTCTGCTTCTCATCGTCGTCGTCGTTGCGGTCTTCAGCCAGACTGCCACACGTAGGCGCCTTCTTGTGATTTCCCTCATTGAACGACCGTTTCAGCGTGTTTGGGCGCTGACAATCTCTGTCCTCCGAGCTACGACTGCGACGTGGCGTCGAACACTTGCCTGAAATCGAACAGCACGTGCACGGACGACTTTGTCGGCAAGGGAAGCTGTCCGCAGTTCAAACGCGCCGGATTTTGTGACACCAATAACGCCAGGTTGATCACACGCTGGTGCGCGAAGACGTGTGGAACGTGTACCTGAATCTGTTGTTAAATTTATGGATTAAAGCGACTTGTCTGTTGAGCTGTGTTGAGTCGGCGTTGTGTGTGGTAGCGCCGCCCTTTTCTAAAAAGAAAAAGATAGGAAAAGGAGTCAATTTGCGATCTGGTAAGTCGAAATGTTGTTGTGGCTCTGCGTTTTACGTTTTACTCTGTTGTTTTATCA
>MQUG01000821.1:0-19214 GCA_007213375.1 Steinernema feltiae | reverse complement strand
AATTCAGGTAGATCTGATCGTTGAGCTTTTTATATTTCGCTTGCTTTAGATATTTGTTGGATTCAATCAAAGAACGCCTTTTGAACATTGATCTCGCAGACTTCCAATCACACGTGGTGCCTTAACCGCTGCATCTCTTGATCAGAGGGGAAGCTCCAAGCGCTACTCGAATTCCGTATGGAAATAGCGAAATCTCCTTCTGGCATCATTTGCATTTCATGCCAAGGTTACACACCCCTATGAAAGAAGAACCCACCTTCTTCCAGGGAAATGTGCGCCTATCGGGAGAGAGCTCTACGTGATGGCCACAAGTTTTCGGTGTTGTCACAGCAACTGCCAATCACAAAACGCGAGAAGCTGAAACTTCTGGTCTCCTCCAGCTAACTACTGTCCCGCCTTGGCAACGCAGATTCCCACGGAGGCAGTGAAAGAACATACGCTAACGAATTCCGTATGGAAATAGCGGAACAGATGCCTAGCCTAAGCCCTACCGTAACCCTATATGTTTTAATTTCCCTGTAATAAAACGTTGTTGGTTACTTGACTGTTCTGTAAGAACTACGTCGGGTTCATCGGGAGGAGTGTTCGGCATTGGTTGATGAGTGGACTCGTCCGCCGTGTGGTCACCGCAACGGCGATCACAAAACGCCGAGAAACTGGGAACTTCTGGTCTCCTCCAATTAACTTCCGTGACGCCTTTGGTAAGACAGATTCCCAAGGTTGCTTCAAGCAATGGCAACTGCTCTTTTCAAATTTTTATAGCCTCACGATAGACGCAAGATGCACTTATTGTATAAGAGGCGATCCTCCTCGATTTTCCGACCAGAAGTCGTCAAACACAATCACTTTCGTTCCCGTGCCCTCTAGCGTCCAATGTACAATTCGCTGTATTAGAACACCTGTTCACACTAATCCTAATCCTCCGTCGATCGCGATTAAGCGGCACTGATCACCGATCAAATTCGTTGTTATTCCATGTAGGCGATGTTATTAGCTTGTGTTGCATAGCTGATTTCAATCACTGGCGTCCACAACAATGACAACTGCTCACCAACGTCATCAAGTCAATTCATACTCCTCGATCGAAAACCCTGTAAAAGCAGCGTAAAACCAACATCTTTTCTTTGTATCGGATTGGAACGACAGTTGTTCCAACACACCAACTTCATCAGCCATTTAAAGGTAAACCTAAAGTCACAGCTAAAAAGAAAACCCATAATATCATTCTGTCGCACTGGTCGCACTATCATCTCCGCTTACAATTTCAGCTTCCGTGTGTAACAATTCTCTTATCAGTACAAAATTGTCTGCTTACAGAATGATCAGCCATTGTAGGTCCTGTAGCGACAATTCGCAATTCGCATCGCATTTCCGAGATCAAAAACATTTATAGCCTGTCGAGCTCTTTGAAATTCTATTTCAAAATGAACGCCGTTCCGCCTCTTCTTCGAAGGAGTCGTCTCTCGCTTTTTCTTCAAAGAGAAGCTGTCGTCTTTTCGCGATCTTTCAGGACCTCCCGGTATCGTCGCTTGCGAGGCCTACGCTAGAAGATGTCGTCACTACATCCGGCTGACAAATGGTCGGTGTGAAAAGGATATCTACTTCAACTGTGAAGATCAGGAACTCGACATTGAAACGCCCAGTAGAAAATATCTCTACTACACAGGAATTGTCATACAAGCCGACGTAGAGAGTACAGCACAGATCCGGAGGCGATGGAACGAGTGCTGAGCGCACGAAGGGACAACACGTTCTTCTCAATTTTGAACTCCGAACATCAGCGAGGAGATTGCAAAGTGCGTCGAGTCAATCCGCTTCGTCTTTGAGTTGCAAGTGTACACGAAGATCACGAGCAAAGTTCTGAAGATGATGCGCCTCTGTGTGAAAAAGAACTTGAACAAGATGGACATCGCAAGGACGTTGAAATCGAAGACGGAACCGCGCAGCTGCTCGTAGATCTTCTCAAACAGAAACAATTCCACCAAATGTTCCTTCGTGGAAGTGCTCTGCTGCCCTGCAGGAGATCATCGCCAGTTGGAAAGAGAATTCGGAAGAAATGGTCGGGAAAATGATTTGTTTTGCCGTTGAATACTCAGAGTTTCAACTTTCGTCGACAGAATTCCCATTTGAAGAATGCACCGAGGAGGAAGAACGCGACGCCAAACGCGCTTATCCCTTTGCAGGTCATTGGCGGAAGATCACAGCAAAATCCGTGCTGAAAACCCAGGACGGAAGAGGCGCAGTTTACTGTCTTTCGAGAAGAGACCCACAGTTCAAAACATTGTTTGTCTTTGCCTAGTCGCTGTTTGTTGTGGAATTTTGCGGTTAATAAAATTTTCGATTGAAAACTTGCGAATCATATCTTTAATTGATTTTACGTTCTGTTGGAAATGTGACTGTTAGTTTTCCGCCTGATCGCTTTCCGACTTGCGCGCCACCGCGTCCTTGAGGATCTCCGCGGATTTCGTCATTAACTTGTGTTGCTTATGTTATTGTCTACATAAAGCTCATCTGGGGAGCTGATTTCAATCACTGATCGCGCATGTAGCCTGTGATTGTGTCCAAAACAATGACAACTGCTCACCAACATCATGAAGTTGATCAGTTCATGCGCAAAATCGATCTAGATGGCCGCTCGTTGGTCATACTTTCGCAAATACCCTGTGATGAAAACACGACGATCAGCGGCTGATTGTTATCGCCACGCTTTGCTCCGCAATTTCCCCCGACAATCAATAAAACAGGCACCGCCGAGCATTTCTGCCGTTTTCACCCGACCAGAGCACGACGGTCCTACCAAGAAGCAAGTGAATACTAGTCATGAAGTCCATTAATTAAAAATGAAGACGAAAAATGAAAATGAATTTCAAAAATGAAGACAAATAGAACAGAGCCGGCATGCTCACAAACGGTTTAACATCAGCACATGTGAACTTTGGCGCACGCGTGCGCGGGCCGACGCGTTCTTCTTGTTGATCTCTTTGGCCAGTTTTCTCGCACTCAACCTCACGCCAATCTTGCACGTGCTCTCCGTCTTCTCGTCTGTGCACAGCTTCGCCGTCATCACCCTCTTCACCTCGCTTACGGCAATCTTCCGATCTTTGTCTTTCGCCTCTTTTACGAGGCTCTGCAACTCGCGCTTTCAACCAAAGGACCATGGAATAAAGCTTACCTCAACGACCTCTTTACAGACCACACACTTCTTTGAAGGAGCGGCGGCGGTGGTGGACGAATCCGTGGCATTGCTTGGAGTCATCAGAAACTCTGATTCGCAAATTGAAGCGAGAATAGCGAAACAGACGACTAGAACGAGGGCCTTCATGTTGGAGAGACTGATTTCTGCGTTTAGATCGTTCCCTTTATGTATCGATGCTAATTAGCTCGCCGAACACCAAAATATTTGCACTGTAAACTGTTCTAATCCGCTTGCAGAAGTGTGAAAAGTGGTGAGTAAACAAGCCAGATTGCTAGAGTATAATCGCAGGGATACCAACGAATAGAAATGTAGGTGTATCATTTTGCGATGAGGCGGTTGTTTCTTGGCATAAAGCGTCTTTCACGTCAGATTAACGTCAAGTGAAGTGTGTGAAATCTCAAAGAGAATCTCAATGAAGTAATTTCAACTCAACTTACGCGCGCGGCAGGAATGTTAAAACAAGCCAAAAAATAGAGGCGCGGATTGCGCGCGCTTCAGCCTAAAACGGCGTGTTTCCTTTAGTGACGCTCAAAATCGTTCCTTAGCCTTCGGATCAGCGCTGAAAGAGTCCAAGTGCGGTCGACTGTGTGTCGTGGAGAGCTTCTGACAATGAGATTGCTAGTTGCTTTGAGTAAAGAGTCACTTCATTTTTTGAGGCCTGCACTTACAAAGTACGAAACCAAAAATCAAGAATCGGGCAGTTACTCTATTGTCGTAACACCGCTTTCTGATTGTCCTTTTGTGCTTTGCATTACAATTTTTGCATTGCTTTCCAGTAATTTTCTAGCATATAAGAGCCGCTTTTTGTCTAATCGGACCCTTAGATCTCACCGCTCCAGCTCAACTATGAACAACGTTCCCGTCATCTTCTTAGAAGGAGTTGTTTCTCAATTCTTCTGCAAAAAGGTTTTGTTGGCTGGGAGCGCTCTTTCAGGACGTCTCGGCCATGTCGCTCCCGAAGCATATACTAAAAGGTGTCGCCACTGCATGCAGCTGACAAATGGTCGGTGGAAACGCCCAGTAGAAAGCACCTCCACTACACAGGAATTGCCATACGCGCCGGCGAAGAGGAGTACAGCACTGATCCGGAGGCGATGGAACGAGTGCTGAGCGCCACAAAGGGAAAACACGTTCTTCTCAGTTTGCGAACTTCGAACATCAGCGAGGAGATTGCGAAATGCGTCGGGTCAATCCGGCTCGTCTTTGAGTTGCATGTGTACACGGAGATCACGAGCCACGTTCTGAAGATGATGCGCCTCTGTGTGGAGAAGAACACCTTGAACACTATGAATTTCGCCGACGATGTTGAAATTGAAGGCGAAACCACGCAGCTGCTTGTTGATCTTCTCAAACAGAAACAATTCCACAGAATGTACCTTCCTGCGAAGTGTTCTGCCGCCCTCAAGGAGATCATCGCCAGATCGAGAGAGAATTCGGAAGAAATGGTGGGGAAAATGGTTTATTGCCCCGATGAATTCTCAGAGTTGCAACTTTCGTCGACAGAATTCCCATTTGAAGAATGCACCGAGGAGGAAGAACGCGACGCCAAACGCGCTCACTGCTTAGCAGGTTATTCGCCTAACATTACAACAAAATCTGTGTTAAAAAACCACAATGGAAGAGCGGTTTACTGGGATTTGAGACCATCTGCGCAGTTTAAAACAGTGTTTGTGTTTGCATAGTCGGTGTTTGTTGTGGAATTAATTATATGATTCGTATTGCGGAAAGTCATTTGTTGCAAAGAAGAATTCTCAACTGAATTCCCGTTTGAGGAATGCACAGGGAAGAAGAACGCGATGCCAAACGCGCCCACTACTTATTGCGGGGAGTTTTCAACGTAAATTCCACCTCGGGCCTTCTTTGCGAGGCTTTCTAGCACCAGAAAACACTCTTTCGAGGTTCGTTAGCAAATTTTTTTTTAATTTTGGAAATTTTGGTTTTAAATTTTGCTTTTGCTATCTGTTTACTCTTCATCCATCTCGAGTTCATTTCGACAACGATTGGCGTTCTTGTCATCTTTGTGTAGTTCTGTCCATTGGTCGTACTGCTCCGTCGTATTCCGGCACAACTCGATAACTCAATTCACAACCTTCACGGCGATACGATGGCTAAGAAATCAAAATCCGCCGCTCACTACCAGACATCCACAGAAGATACCATTCTCGTGCGGGCAATACGCGCGGGCAATTCGCGGTGAGAATCCACCGGCGCTTCAGTACGCGCAAAAAAAACTACCTTTCCGCACATAACATTGCCATGTTGTCATCTAATACCATAGTCATTGCCATCTCTTCACCGCGGAAATAGTCGAAACTTGCATACATCTTTCCCAGCAACTCAGAATCCCAGAAATACTGTAGCGTTGATGGACTCTCTACGCGATTTGCCTGCGCGCGTTCATATAGTTGAAATCGTTCGCCGAATTGAAGTTGACCACTTGACCAGTAAATAGAAATGCTAAATCTTGAACTTGAATTGAGTTTCAAGCCGCTTCACTCAAAGCAACAACGGAGTCCTACTTGAAAATCGTTGCATTACCTTTCCAAAGCGATGTCTCTCACATTCATTTTGCTATTTGTACACGGCTCCTGGCATGCGAACACCTATGCAAAATGGACTTTGTGCCTGTGGTATTCGTGGAGTCGGTGCTCCTCTTCAACTGGAACGATCTGCATCCAGCGGACTTCACTCAGCTCTCCTCTGTGTGGGGGACCCAGGCGAGTTATCTTCAGGAGCATTGCGTCGATGTCACTCTCTCGTTCTACGGGTTCAGCGGCGCCCAATATTCTTTTGAAATCAACAGCATTCAAACGCTCGATGCCAACGCGCTCGTCTACCAGGCTCGGCAGTTCATCATCTCCAAAGTTGAATGCAACCGCGGTCCCTCTTCGGCTGAAAGTTCACCGCTAACCCCTCAAGCAGCCGAGCAAATCAAGCATCTTTTGAAGAATTCCCTGGCGCCGGTGCGCACTTTGCAGATCGCCAAGATAGAATGGAAATCCGGTAGCACTGAGCGATTCTCTGCTATCATTGACGCCATCTCCTGTGCGCAAGAACTCCGCTATGACCGCTCCTATGGGTATTTGACAAACTCCTGGAAATTGTGGCGAAATCAAACTTTGCAACGATTGTTACGCAGCGGAAACCTGAAGCGATTTGTAGGACTGAAAGAGATCCTCATCAAGGAGTCCCTGCACGAGGCGCAGATCTTGGAATGGACGCAAACCGCGAAATTCGAAGCGCTGGAATGTCGCTGGTCGGAGAAAGGTCAGTGTATGCGCTTTGCGGAGAGACTCGTTGTGGACTGGCTGACGGCCGAGAACAAGAAAGACGTTGAGCTCAGCATGCATCCAGAATATTCTGACAGTGTAAACCATCACGATGGTGTCGCCTCTGTGTTGGTGCGAATGCGGGAAAAAGTCAAAGACATCAAGTGGAAGCGGATCCGCACCGCTAGCGGACAAGAATGGTTCGTTCTGTGGACGCCTGGCAGTGAGCGACGAATGTTTGTTTCTGAGCACTCGTATCGACATGTAGATTACGAATTGAGTTATCGGGTTGTACAAGACTACGAGCAATACGAGGAACTGACAGAAGCGCACAAAGACGACAAGAACGCCAGGGTGACCGAACTTTTGAAAAGTGGAAACGTGAAACAATTGAAGAAAATGTTCCACTTTAAGCGGATGCGTTCGCAATCGAAGAATTCGATTTTCCAACAAATTCGAGGCTTCTTTGCTTCGTCATCTTGGGAAGACACAACGCCGCTTCAGGAATACAAGATGATCTGGCCGTTTTACAGCTGGAGCTCGATTCTGCGCTTTGCAGAGAAGCTCATTGTGGAGTGGTTGAATAGCGATGATCAGCAGCACGTTGAAGTGGACGTGGAATATCTGTACCTATCTCGCCTCGTGCTCAATGTCCTGATGAACGCGGGCGTCAGGTCAAGGGAAGACGTGGAGTGGAAGCGGGCGCGGAACGTGCGTGGACTCGACGTGTACATTCTGTGGATCAACGGCAACGACAAGCGGATGCACGTCAGTGGTACGGATGTTTACATGTCAGTGGTACGGCGGAGGATTGAAATTCTGAATTACAGAGTTTTGAAAGATGAAAACACAGTTGAAGAATTGCATTTTTCTAACTAAGAAGCGAGTTTGTTTTAGTTAACTAAATTTTCAGACCAACTTTCCCCTTTTTCGCTGTTTATCCGCCTCTAATAACCGTCATGTCTCGTTGGTGAGCGCTCGGTTATCTCTTCTCGTTACAGCACCGATTTGTGGAGATGAACGCACTATCGCAAGTCACCATACGAATTAATAAATTTTTAATTGTTTGTTGGTACGTCCGTCTTTACCTTAAAGGGACACGGACATCGTTCCAAAACATTCTCAGATTTTTCTGAAATTTCGTGTAAATCCCATCAAATCGACCCTTCACACCAAGATGGCGCTAACAGAATTTCCATACGATATCTCGGTGTTGAATAAGGGGAATAACGGAAAAAAGCTTCTCATTTTCTAGAAAATCGCTTGTCTTGGCGCGATTTGATTACGATTGGATATGCGTTGTACGGTAGCACTTTGACCGTTATTTGCCGAACATGACCATTTTCGGCCGTTTCACGTGATTCTGATGGCATGAGAGTTTGTTCGCGACCTTGAATTGGCCTAGAATGGCCATGGAAACACAGGTTTGTGGCTATTTCGCCGAAAAAAGGCAAAAAATTGTCATTCGCTGACCAATCGTGGACGTTTCCATCATTTTTCAATATTAATTTGTGTTTATTACTATTTTTGGACTATAAATTCATCGTTTCTCGACTATTCAGCCAGTGTCTGATAGCAAATATCATGTTTTTTATTGTCCGATTAAATCTGAATTACGCGTTTCGAAAGAGGCGCGAAAAATTTTTTCTCTGTACGTCTGGACTCTCTTTTGCTTTGTTTTTATGACTGTTGCGGAAAACGCTAAATACTCTTTCGACAAGGATAAAAATTGAAAACGAATCAATAACTAATAAGGAAGTTACGAATAACTAATAAGTTAATAAGGATCTTCTGCATCTTCTGCGCCCATTTCCACACCATTGGTGGAATTTCAACAAAGTTGGAACAAATAATTCGTTGAAGTACAAGTTTTGCGGACAGCGTTGAAATATTAGACTAATATCAAAAAGAGTCAATAATAATTGTAGATGAGGCTCTTCCGCATGTTTTGCACCAATTTCAGCGCCAATCCGTGAAATGTGAACAAAGTTATTTCAATTGATATGTAGTCAAATTACAAATCGCTACAACTTTGTTGAAATTCCACCAATTGCTGTGGAAATGGGCGTAGAAGATGCAGAAGAGCCTTATCAACCTTATAGAGCCTTATAGTTATTGATTCGTTTTCAATTTTTATCCTTGTCGAAAGATTATTTGGCCTTTTTTAATCCGACAATACTGTTATTTAGAGATGAAGAGTCTCGTTTTCATGCTAAAGTCGTTCGCGCTAAAGTTATGTCGTCCTTTTGCGATTCAATCACTGTCAGCCCTTCTTCTCAGAGAGCAAGTAAACACTTTAAGTTTGTTTATCAAACGCAGAGATGCTTGTTGACACTCACATTCATCCGTTCAAAAGCTAAGCCGCTTTAGTTCATCAAAAACGCAATAAAAACACGAAAATTACTTCTTATCACTTGATGAAATGAAATCCTTCGCTCTACTTTTTGTTTTCTTCTCTGTAGCCACAGTCTACAGTATCCAGAACCCTTGCACGATGTGCGAAAACATGATATCTGCAAGTTGATGCGCTATATTCCAAATCTATCAATGTTTAGTTGTTGGAAATTACGAAGAAGCACGAGGACAGCAATCTCGCGTTCATCCGAACGGAAGTGAAGAAGATTTGCCTCGCTTATCCGTACCCGTGCGATCATCGATGCGCGAGGTTAGCGGTGACGCTGAGCGGAAAAATCCAGAAAATGGTGAAGGAGAATGTGCCGCCAACGAAGGCTTGTCGAAGACTTTATTTCTGCAAGGATGCGGATGAATGAGTTTAGTTGATCCCGGCAATAAATCACTTTTTTATGAATTTTGATGAAAAGTGGTAAACAAACCATGGAGCCCGTGACAGAGCAAATGACGCGCGAGATTCACCGCGAAACCTCTGCACACAGACGCCCCCTCACTTTGTTCAATGTTGTTCATCCTTCACTAACCAAAGGAGCACATCATCTTACATCTTTATTATCCACAAATCAAACAAACATTAAGCAAACAGAAACACTGATTTGTACGTGAAACAGTGAGGTAGTGAAAGACAGTAAACCACTCTTCCATCCTCATTTCTCAGCACCGATATTGCTGTGATGTTCGGCCAATGACCTGATAAGTAGTAAGCGCGTTCGGCAGCGCGTTCTTCGTCCTCCGTGCCTTCTTCAAATGGGAATTCAGTCGACGAAAGTTGCAAATCTGAGAATCCATTTGTGCAATAAATCATGTTCCCGACCATTTCTTCCGAATTCTCCCGCCAATTGGCGATGATCTCCTGCAGGGCAGCAGAGCACTTCCCACGAAGGAACATTTCATGGAACTGTTTCTGTTTGAGAAGATCTACGAGCACCTTTGTAGCTCCGTCTTCAATTTCAACGTCCTCGCCAATCAACATCTTGTTCACCGTATTCTTCTCCACGCAGGAGCGCATCACCTTCAGAACGTCGCTTGTGATCTTTGTGTGCACTTGCAGCTCAAAGACGAAGCGGACTGAGTCGACGCTCTTTGCAATCTCCACGCTGATGTTCGAAGTTTCAAAACTGAGAAGAACGGGTTTTCCCGCAGTGGCGCTTAACAGCCTCAGTGAAGCCTCCGGATCAATGTCGTACTCCTCTTTGTCGGCGCGTATGGCAATTTCCGTGTAGTGGACATATTTTCTACGGGGCATTTCGATGTAAATTGGTTCATTTTTGCAGTTCCAATAGCTCTCTTTTGTCAGCTGGCCATTATTCAGCACCATTACGTGACGACACCTTTTTTCGTAGAATTCCGAAGCGACAAGACCGGGCAGTCCTGCAAGAGCGCTACCACATGACAACTCCTTTTTGAAGAAGAAGCGAGAAACGACTCCTTCGAAGAAGATGGCGGGAACGTCGTTCATTCTGAAATAAAATTTTAAACTTCTGGCGGCCAGGCTATAAATGCTATTCATATCGCCAAAATGCGATGCGAAAATTCGAATTGTCGCGACAAGACCACGGTTTTCACGCTGCTCGAGTTTAAAGACATTCTGCAAACCATAGAACCCGTGACAGAACAAATGAACACGTGTTCTTGTTATTGTTGACCAAATGCAGAACTGTTTGTTATCTATTTGCTATTTGCTCTTTGGAAACCATTTGAAAAGCGAACTTCTTCAGCTCAACAAACATGCAAAACATGCAACACGAAAATGACCTAATTCTAATCACTTGTTTGGTTTGCAATGAAATCCGTCACTCTGTTTCTTATTTTCTTCTCTACAGCCACAGTGTACAGTATCCAAGACTACAGGATCCTTGCACCATGTGCGAAGTGCACAGTGCAGCCTTCTACCAATGGCCTTCTCGACACACAGGCAAAGACGAATCAATCGCTGAATCGTTATTGATGTGGATATGAAGGATATAAAGGTTATAACAAGCTTGTGACCATCACTAGTCTTAGTCATCAATCTAGTGTTGCTGTTTTAGTGCGTGACGATGTGCGATTGCGAGCGAAGTTACTCGTTGCCTGCCCGACTCGTCACACCGCAATCAATCGAGGTCTTTGGACTCACAGAGTCAGAGCGAGCTTTCAACAAAGTCGGTAGACTCGGTACTCTTGGGAATCCCAGAGAGCAAACGAACACGTGTTCTTGTTATTGTTGACCAAACGCAGAACTGTTTGTCGACATTTATTTGGAAACGAAGCCGGTTCGACTCGTCAAACATGCATAAAAACACGAAAATGACCTAATTCTAATCACTTGTTTGATTTGCAATGAAATCCGTCGCTCTGTTTCTTATTTTCTTCTCTACATCCGCAGTCTACAGTATCCAAGACCCTTGCACCATGTGCGAAGATATGATTTCTGCAAGATTCTGTCTTCAATATTCTAGATTATTTTGTTTTCAGCGTTTGGAAGCTGCCGAGAAACACGACGACAGCGACCTGGAATTCATCCAAGCGGAAGTGAAAAAGATTTGCCTCGCTCATCCGTTCAACTGCGGTGACCGATGCGCAAGGATAGCCGGGTGGCTGAGCCGAAAAATCCAGAAAATGGTGAAGGAGAATACGCCGCCAATAGAGGCCTGTCGAAGGATTGATTTCTGCAGGAATACGCATAAATGAATGAGTTGAGTGGATCCTGGCAATAAAACAAAATTGATAGTTGTACTCGTAAATGTCACAAGTTCAGGGGCTAGCAGTTGACAACATTCGAGCAGCGCTGTTTGACCATAAGAAGAAAGCGAAACGCTGCGCCACGTCATCGTAGGTTTTCCTGATTGTAGTTGTGTGAACGAATTTACTGTTTGATTTATTGCCTTCTCATCACTTTTCATGAATATTGATGAATCGATCGAGTTTCTGGAGTTTAGCCTCGATTTCCGCGCTTGTCGTTGGCATTTCTCCGCAGATCTCGAGCTCCTTTCTCTCCACGAATTTCGTCAATTGATTGATGAGAATCATCTTGCGGAGACTTTGAGCGCGCTTCTCCTTTGACCATTTTCTGAACTTCGCAGAGGTCATGTCGATTAGGTCATCCATGATTCTGGCGGCTTGGATTTCGGCTTCAATCAGTGCGGACTCCATGTTGCTGCTTGTTGCTTCTCAAGTGCTTTTCGAGAGCCTTAAATGGACAAAAGCGATGCTCTATAGCATTGGTTCCTGAAGCATCGCTTTGTTCTTGAGAATCCAGAGTATCCATCCTGAGCATTCAATTATTCAATTGAATGCTCTTAAGCATTCCGATCAAATGTCCTGTTTTGTGTAATAGTGTTGCCGCATGAAACATTGATTTGATCAAATGCAAATGCATTGATTCAATTCTTTCAAATAATTTATTATTAAAGTAATTATTATTAAAACAAAAAAATATTTATTAAAAGCACCTTCAACATTTCGACGACTCGCGACTAAGCAAACATAAACTTTGTTTTGAACTCACCAGAGGGTAAAGAAATACAGTAAATCACTCTTTTCTGGACTCTCAGCACCGATTTTGTGGTGATATATGGCCAATAACGTGGACTGTAGTAAGCGCGTTTGGAGTCGAGTTCTTCTTCCTCGGTGCATTCTTGGAATGGGAATTCTGTCGACGAAAGTTGCAACTCTGCGAATCCTTCTTTGCAATAAATCATTTTCCCGACCATCTCTTCCGAATTCTCCCTGCAACTGGCGATGATTGCCTTGAGGACAGCAGAGCACTTCGCAGGAAGGTGCATTTTGTAGAACTGTTTCTGTTTGAGAAGATATACGAGCAGCTTTGTAGCTCCGTCTTCAATTTGAGCGTCCGTGGCAATTGACATTTTGTTCAACGTATTCTTCTCCACTAAGGAGCGCATCAACTTCAGAACGTCGCTTGTGATCTCCGTGTGCAGCTGCAACTCAAAGACGAGTTGGATTGATTCGACGCACTTTGCAATCTCCTCGCTGATGTTCGAAGTTCGCAACCAGAGAAGAACGTGTTTTCCCTTTGTGGCGCTCAACAGTCGCTTTGTAGCCTTCGGATCAGTGTCGTAGTCCTCTTTGTCGGCGCGTATGACAAGTCCTGTGTAGCGGAGATGTTTTCTTCTAGGCGATTTGATGACCACTGGTTGGTGTCCATAGTTTTAGTTCTGCTCGTTTACCAATCGGCCATTTTTCAGCCACATGTTGTGGAAGTGCGAATTTGCATAGGCATTGGAAATGACGCGACCGGGCATTCCTCGAAGACTGCCACCAGCTAGGAGCGTCTCGTTGTAGCAGAATTGAGAGGCGACTCCTTCGAAGAATATGACTGGTACGGAATTCATAATTGAGCGTTTGTGAATGTGAGCGTTAAAGCGTATTTATAACCTAGCAATTTGCTGGAAGCAATGCGCAAAATTGCAATGCAATCCTTGGAACTTGGAACGCTCCTGTTGTGTTTGTTTGATTCTCGCTGCGGTGCCCG
This sequence comes from Steinernema feltiae, assembly GCA_007213375.1. Classification (NCBI taxonomy): domain Eukaryota; kingdom Metazoa; phylum Nematoda; class Chromadorea; order Rhabditida; family Steinernematidae; genus Steinernema; species Steinernema feltiae. The sequence continues at coordinate 5,863 of MQUG01000821.1, read as the reverse complement.
GTGCGTGACGATAGCGGTATAGTTGACAATCCAGGTAAGTGGTCACGCAAAGCCGCCAAAGACGCCAGACTACAATGAAATTTAATTTTTTTTAAATTTAATAAAATCACGATCAGATTTTCTCTCATTAGGAGCGTTTCAGGTCCTCACAGTCACTTGCACATGCCGTAAATGTTCTGGCATCCCTCGTCCGCGTGTTTTCCTTCCTTCATTTGCTCGAAAATCTTCTCGATCAGCATCTCAAAGTACGTTTCTCAGATCTTCACACCTGAACAGTTCATTTTCAAGACCACCTCCTGCGCATCTTTCATGCTCACTCCGCGAGAATGGAGCACTTCGACAGCCTGGAAGTTGATATTTTCATCTTCCAGCGATTGCAGACTCACCTCATACAGATTCTTGCAAACCATGCAGCGTGCATCGTCGAAATCGGAGTTCAACAGAGCCGCCGGTCCTATTGCCCCCATTGCGGACACAGAGCAGCAGATTGAGAGACAAACGACGATCAGGACGAGTATCTTCATTTTGAACTGCATTCCGTCGAGTTGATTGCGCTTTTATAGGAGTGGCGACACCGAAACCATTTTGAGATTGTCGCAGGAATGCGCGCATATTGTTAATCTGTTATTCGAGGTCGCGCTGATTGTGCTAGATTCATTTTAAAGAAAATAGCGATTAGCGGAGGATTTGGAGACATTTGTTGTCGTAAATGCCCCATTCGGTTATTCTATGATGCGATGCAACAGCCTTCAACAGATGACATTTCATCATTGCATAGCTGCCTCATTGCATCACCGAACTGACAGTGATCCAGAACAGTGGGATGAAACTGCGAATGCCTACTACAATGCTGTAGCAGAAGCCAAAAGCGTGTATTTCTGATTGTCGTGAAAATATGCTTAGTTTGTTACGTTTGTTAATTATATCGGTGCCGAAGCGTTTCTCGTTCCAAAAAAGTCTCAGATTTTTCTAAAATATTGTATACCCTCCCCCACCCCACATTCGACCCTTGCGACCTCGCTGATGAAATCAGAATACTTGTAGGATAGCTCAGTCTTGAGCTATAAAACTTAGCGGGGGTACCTACAATTCCTAGAAAATCGCTTGTCTTGGCGCGATTTGATTGCGGTTGGATATGCGTTGTACGGTAGCACTTTGAATGTTCTTTGCTGAAACTGACCATTTTCGGCCGTTTAGAGTGATTCTGGTGGCATGAGAGTTCTTCGCGACCTCGAATTGGTCTAGAATGGCCATGGAAACATAGGTTTGTGGCTGAATGGCCGACAAACGATGAAAAATCGATTTGTGCGGTTGCGCGCGAACGGCTAAGTCCACGATTGTTAGCAAATGACAATTTTTTGCCTTATTTCGACCAGATGGCCACAAACCTGTGTTTTCATGGCTATTCTAGGCCAATTCGAGGTCGCAAAGAACTCTCGTGAAACGGCCGAAAATGGTCAGTTTCAGCAAAGAACAGTCAAAGTGCTACCGTACGACGCATTTCCAACAGCCATCAAATCGCGCCTATTGGACTCGTTTTTTGGTGAATCGGCATCACTGTTTAACAGTTTATGACCTATCGTCTCACTCTACATATTTATTCTACTCTACATACATATTTATATATCTACATATAGATACTCTACTCAAAGTTGAACAACAAACAAACAACTAAGCAAACAGAAAAATTAATTTGAACTTTCGACCAGGTCTCGAAAGACAGTAAACTGCGCTTCCATCCCGGTTTCTCAGCACCAATTTTGTGGTGATCTTTGACCAACCACGTGCACCGCGTTTGGCGTCGCGTTCTTCTTGCTCGGTGCATTCTTCAAATGGGAATTCAGTCGGCGAAAGTTGCAACGCTGAGAATTCTTCGGTGCAATTAATCATTTTCCCGACCATTTCTTCCGAATTCTCTCGCCAACTGGCGATGATCTCCTTAAGAGCGATAGAGCACTTCCCATGAAGGCAAATTCTGTAGAATTGTTTCTGTTTGAGAAGATCTACGAGCAGCTGCGCGGTTTCGACTTCGATTTCAACGTCCTTACCGATAAACATCTTGTTCAACGTATTCTTCTTCACTACTGAGCGCATCACCTTCAGAACGTCGCTTGTGATCTTCGTGTACAATTTCACGGTAAAGACGAATCGGATTGACCCGACGCACTTCGCAATCTCCTCGCTGATGTTCGGAGTTAAGAAACCGAGAAGAACGTGTTTTCCCTTTGTGGCGCTCAGCACTCGTTCCATCGCATCCGGATCAGTGCTGTACTCTTCTTCGTCGGTGCGTATGACAATTCCTGTGTAGCGGAGATGCTTTCTACTGAGCGTTTCAATGTCGAGTTCCTGATGTTCACAGTTGAAATAGCTCTCCTTTTCCAGCTGACCATTTGTCACCCTCATGTATTGACGATACCTTTTAGCGTAGGCCTCGGAAGTGAAGTGACCGGGCAATCCTGAAAGATCGCTACCAGCCAACAGCGTCTCTTTGTACATGGTGTGAAAAACGACTCTTTCGAAGAAGAGAGCGGGAACGTCGTTCATTCTGAAAGTTATTTTCAAACAGCAATTCAAACGCTGGCTATAAATGCTTTGTACTCTGTGAAAAGCGATGCGGAGGTGATTATTGTCGTGACAAGACCTCGTTTGATTTGCTTAACTCCGGTTTCGAACGATCTTTGTTGTGTCTTCAGGTGCCCAGTGAGCGACGACAACGGTGCGTGGAATGGGGACCTCAAAGTTGGGTAATTGATGGCATGAGAGTTCTTCGCGACCTCGAATTGGTCTGGAATGGCAATGGAAACACAGGTTTGTGGCTGAATGGCCGAAAAAACGCAAAAATTTGTCATTCGCTGACCAGTCAGCCTCGGTTTGAAGCGTCCGTCCATCCTTTTCTGTGTTGATCTACAAAATGGTCACAAAACTCAAAACTCGTGCGCATTTCGTGTTCATTTCGTCGGCGCGTGTCGGGAAAACGATTCATTGTGTCAGGAACGCAACTACGCGCAGCGCGTGATTTGCGTTCTCTGTGCTTTGTGCTCAGCGGGCGGAAGAACATCATCTAACCCATCGCTCAGCACAGATTATGAAGATTATGAAGTTGGAGCGTTCTTGTTAAGCGTTCTTCAAGTGTTTTCAGTTCTAAATTGACGAAAACCGTGTTCGCTAATGGTTAGCGGCGGCAGTTTCTGTGTCAGAAAGGCAATTATGCGCACGTGGAATACGCGGCGAACCGGTTCGCGCGACGACCTTGTGACCGAGTGGACGCCTATAAAGCGCAGTGCGTCACACGAAATTGCAAGTTACTCATCTGTTAACGCTTGCAATGACCGCGGCTTTGATTGAAAACAGCGCCGTTCCGGCCGCGTTCGACCGCGAACGCGCTATCGGCGACAGTCCGTTCACTCTCGATTGGCTCCTGACGGCGTTGGAGGAGAAAGATGAGGATTTCGTGGCGAGAGTCGCTGGAACGCAGGTATCTGAGGTGAGCGAGTGTGGTTCATGAGGCTTTTTCAGCGTTGGAATGCATTTTTCAGATTGATGCTTTCGATATCAGCGCCGGAAAGGGATTCTTCTCGTGTGTCTTCAAAGTGACCATCTCGTTCGAGGACAACGGCGCTCCTCACTGCGTCATTCTGAAGATTCCTGGCGCGAATCGTCTCAAGCGCTGGTGACAGAGGATGCAGAAGTAAGTGAACCTGGGTTGTTCAAAATAACGGTAATTTTCCGCTCTCCAGCTCGCCCCATTGCATCTCGAGGACATCATCATGTGCCACAACCGCGAAGTCTACTTTTACAACAATTTCGCGCCAAATCTCGACATTGCGATGGTGAAGGTGTTCAAGGCGGTCGAGTGGATCCCCGGAAAGCAGATGGGATGCGTGCTGATGGAGTCGCTGACCGGGAGCGGCGAGCTCGCCAGCGTCGCCGGCAAATACAACCGGCAGCAGCTGAAAGCGCTCGTTTCGGACATTGCCAAGCTGCACGCCTACTTCCTGGCGCTGCCGACCGCGCAGTGGAAAGGAAAGTTCCCCATCGCTGTCTACAACAACCCCGCCTTCCCGCAGACGGTCGAGAAAATGACGCTGAAATGGCCGAAGAGGCGCCACGTGAGTGAAATTCCAGACCAGACGGTTGTCTAGACGTGATCTTGCAGATCTCTTCAAGGAAGGCGCCCAGAAGCTGATTCCCTACCTGAGAAGCCAGAAATTCCACGATTACACGATCTGCGGTCTGAACGAAGATGTCGGTCTGCCTACCGTACTCGTCCACGGCGACGTTTGGACCAACAACATCATGCTGAAGAAGAACGCCGACGGCTCGGTCGGCAACGAGATCCGCGCGCTCCTCGACTGGCAGTTGATCCACGACGGCTGCGTGACGTTCGACCTCGCGCGACTCTTTGTCGTCAGCCTCGACGGCGACATCCGCCGCGAGATCGAAGCCGAAATGCTCGAGTTTTACTTTGAAATCTTGAAAAATCAGCTCGAGAAACAAGGAAAAGAGATCGGATTCTCGCTCGACCAGGTTCCAATCCACTTTCTAACCTTCATAATAACTCTGATTTTAGCTCAAACGCGCCTACCGTATCTCCGTGATCAATCAAATGATCAACCTCCTGTTCTTCACCTCCGTTTTCACACGACAAGAGCCCGAAGATCCTACCGAGAAGCGAATTTTTGCCGCCCGGAAGGATAAGATGTATCTAAGAGCCTACGCTGCATTGGAAGACAGTCTGGAGTACTTGCAGGAGATCCCCGCAGATCGATTGTTGTAAAATGCGCCTTGCAAAAACTAGTTTACCGTGATTTGAGAAGTGAAGAAATAACAAAAGAACAAATAATTAATTGAACTCATCAGCAGAACAGGAACAATCAGAAATACTCATGTACAACTTCGCTGACGGCATTTTGATACAATTTCTTTGAATCGTCCCATTTCTTCTGGATTTCTTGGCTCATTGTCACCTGCGCGTGATTCTTCCGCAAATGGTCGTACATATTTGATGATGAGCCCTGCTTGTCGCATCCAGTGAACGGACACGCAAGCGTTAAATTCAAGTGAACCGCAACGTGGCATTGCTGACCTTGAGTGGATGTTATCTTCACGCTGCACTTCTTGCAGATTTCGTTTTTCAACTTGAAGACTTCGCAGATGTTCGCCATTGGGAAGAACTCGCGCTCGTATTTCTTGGCCTCCTTCGCGTGACTTAATTGACCGCTTCGCAAGTACGCTCTCTGCGCTTTCGAGAGTTGATTATGCTTCATATTGTGATATTGTGGAATATGGTCGTATTTGAGGTTCCACGTGTTTAATTGCATCTTGCAGTAATCGAACGGGCAGATGAATTTGAACTTCTTGTGCACAATGATGTGCCTCATACGATTGTGCCGGCTTCCACGGATCCTCTTCTGGCAAACCGTGCATTTCAAATGCCGGAGAGCTTCCAATTATAATCATCTTCTTCATCGAAAAACGGCAATCTCTGTGCCGCGTCCTTGTCATCCTCGTTTGGACTCGACTTTTCCTGCAAACAGAAAGCAAATAGAGCTCGGTACAATTAAACAAAATGCTCACATCTTCACACGGAGAAGCAAGACTGTAACCATCCTCCATGTGGAAGACACCGTCAACCATCTTCAACTCGATACCATCTTCATCTTCCGGACTGTCCGAGCTGATAAAACCATCGTCGTCGTCTTCACCTACGGAGTTAGTTGCGCTGCCTTCCGACGGTTCGCTCTCCAGTGAAAGTCCAATCTCCGAAATAAACTGCCTGAACTTTCCATTTTCAGCTTGGAGTCTCACGTTCTCAGCCAGCACCTGAAATTCTGAAATTATCCTCACTTCCGCGGTCAAACAA